>WEIS01093161.1:5502-48715 GCA_013389965.1 Todus mexicanus
TTTTTTTTTTTTTTTTCCTTGCAGTTGGAGAGCTGAAGTAAATACTGGCATAAAGCAGCTGTCTCAGTGCTGAGGACTCTGCTGGACAGGCTTTTTGTTAGCTGATGAAATCCTCAGAGTGTTTCAAGAGGGCAGGTTATTTCTCTGTATGAGATGTGGTTACAGACCAGTTTTGAAGACCCTGTTCAGATTATCCAGGTTGAGACTTTCCTGATGCAAGACCAGATCTAAGGCCATTGCAGGTTTCTGTAGGCTCTCCAATGGTGAACACAGCTCTACTGGGCTGAGGAACCCCAGCAATGGGGAGAGAACCTCCTGCTGAAGCTGCCCTCAGCCAAGGCTGCCAGGTCTTCTATCCTTCTGGCAGAGTGCCTTGCACATCATAAACGCTTTCCTGAACCCTGCAGTTTTCCTCACTTTTAATGGATTGTCCTGTGCATGGTTTTGCTTTGCAGGCATAGGGAAGGAGGTGTGGGGAATGAAGCTACCTTGGCTCACCACAAGGATCTGTTTAATTAGTAAGGAAATGACCATGGGCTTTGAGTTTTTCCATCATTTTTCTCTACCATAGAAGGCGCTTGTTTGGGGTGGGTGACTGGTCACAGTCTGGATGTGGAGCAGTTGCTAGCAGATTTGAAATGAGGTGGGGAGAAAGTGCAGAGGGCTGTCAGACCTGGTGAGATATCTCTGTCTGCAAGAGCCTAGAGAAGTGAATGTGCAGTGAGCAGAGGGAGGATCTGACCAAATTTAAGTGTGGTCCTTAACAGAGCAAGGACCAGCATTGGTCCATTTTGTTATCTGGCAATAGCTCTTCACATCATCTCCTTCCTCACACTGGTGCCCTTATGTCCACTGATGATGAGAACAGGCATCCCAACCTGAAAGCACATCTCCTGCTTGCTTTTTTCCTATTTTTGTCATTCCTCTGTTCAGCCTGGATGTGACAGGTCCTAGGTTAAGAATCAGCGCTGTGTCAGACACTGTTGCCTTCCGTCTATGTGAGCAGCTGCTCTCATACCAAGCCGATCATGCTGGCAAGAGCAGAGATGTCACCATGGATTTTCATATCAGACACAAAACAGGAATTTTTCAGAGCGTGAATTGATTTGGGGTTCCTGCTCTTGGACAAGGGCATGTAGGTCCTGGTGAGAGCAAAGTCAGACCGACTGAGACGTGCTGAAGGAAGGCAGGCTCTGATGTGTCTCAATAAACTGACACTCTAACACTGTTACGAGTCTTGAAATGTACTGCCAGTGCCGTGTTCCCATCTTGTGCTGGCACTGTGCTGCAGAGTCAGGATGCTCTGGACTGAGAGGCCTGGGAGATGGGGTCTTCATCATGTGTTGGCATTTTCTGATGGACATGGGAAGGTGAAATGGGCCAAGAAGGACCAAGCTTATAGGATTTGGAGCCGTTCTGGGAAGGCTTTCAGCAGCCTTGGAAAGGGAGAAAGTGTCTTGCAGAAGCTCACAGTCTGACTGCACTTTTAAATGTCACCCTGAGATTCAGCCGTGTCATAACATGTACGAGATACGGTTATTTCTCTAATAAGTGGGTCTCTGTCAGTGATCTTCAGCCTCTTGGCAGGCAGCAGCAGTGAAGAAGCCAAGGATCAAGTGGATGGCAGCATCCAGGTACATAACACATGTTGGACTGGGGCAAGATGAATTAACTCTCTAAGGACACTTTTCCAGCACAAAATCCCTTTGAGCAGCCATGGTGAGATGTGGCAGCCTGGGCAGAGTGCAGGAGACAGGCAAGCTGGGTTCTTGTCCTGCCCTGAGAGATGCTGCTCTGCATTGGACCACTCAGTGATGCCTTCACTTGTCTTTCTACAAGACATTAACAGGTCAGGTTGTGATTTTGCACAGACTATTGGCTCTCAGGAAAAGACTTGAGCAGAAGCGGGGTGCTTGCTGTCCAGTGCTGTGCTCTTGGCTGCTCAGGCACTTGCAGCAGAGTGGCCATGGTACTACCAGCACACAGGGAGCCCTGGCAGCACTAAGCCCCCCTCAGCGACCACCCCGAGACAGCCCCTGGCTATTCCAGGATCCAGCAACCTCCATCAAAAACTTCCCCTTCATGACCTACAACGAACGAGGTCCTGCCTAATGAGTATTAAATTCATGTCCTATCTCAGGGCTGCCACTAGATCTCTCCTTTCCTCTCCTTTCCTTCATCCTTGAAAGGGTGGATAGTTGGCAGCTTAGGAGAACCCCCCCTGCGTTTGGAGGTAAGGTCAGTGGGGGGCTTGTGTGCCCCACAGCCCAGGAGTGCCCATCAGCCCCTGCCTGGCCGCGCCCCGGCCTGCTGAGCACCGCGGTGCTGGCAGGAGCCAGCGCTCTGTCCTCTTGACTAAATTCGAAAAAGGAATTATTTATGTCTCCTGCATATTTCTGGCCTTGACTGCCAAAAATGGCAAGCAGCACTGGGGCACACTGGTAGAGCTGTGGCTGGAGGAGCAGCCTCGGCAGAGGACAGGCAAACAGACACCCACCAGCCATTCCCTGCATTGAGTCCATGCTTCTGGTGGGAGGAGGCAGGCAAAGGGAAGGGGTTGGGGGGAGTGCGAGCGTTTGTGGGGGACGAGCTGCTCAGAAATTACTGTAAGATTCAGTGTGGAGTCTCTTTTTCCCTGAAGTACTTCTTCCAAAAAAAAAAAAAAAAGAAATCATCTTTTTTTAGCTCTCTGTAATGGATAAAAATAGCTAATATGTTATAAGAGAGACAGAGGCGTGCCTGCCCAAAGAATTGCTGTCCTGGTTTGTGTCCTGCGATGTTTGATTGCAGCAGCTCTGACAGATGTCTGCTGAGGGGAGGAGGAGTTGGCTTTTAAAAGGAGGGTTTCGAAACACCAAAGTGATTAACAGTGCTGATCCCTTGTGAAGAGAGCAGGAAAGATTCTGGAGAAAAATTGGATAATGTGTGCTTAAAAATGGTGATTTGCTGCATGTTTTCAAGTAAGCAGGAGGCTGTGGGGCAGCAAATTGGGAGCAGAAACCGTGCTTCCATCATCTGGAAACAGCCTCAGGCTTCAGAGATGTTTGTATCCTGTCCAGGGTTTTGTTAGGGGAGGCCTGTGCCCCAGGAAAAATGGTTTTACTGTTGAAGTCACATAACTTGGCTAAATACTTTGGATGTATTAAGAAATCTACCAGCAGAACCACAACGGTTCAGTCATGTTCAAATTAAGATGCTTTGCGGGCCGTGTTAATTTTGTCTGAATTCCCCACTGGAACAGCCCAAATGAACTGATGGTCTTGTTTTGTTTAATTTTACGTTAAATACAGATATTATATTTAACTATAATTCCCTTATTATAGTTAATATTCATATCATGCGTATCAATCTTGTTAAAGCACAGCGTTTCAGTGAGTCAACTTTTTCTTGAACTTCATTCCATAGGAAATGCCAAGATTCAGGGCTTTTTTTTCTTTTCCAAGGCAGAAGTATTTCATTACCTAAACCTATAATAATCAGGATTTCCTGCGGCTGGCAATTCTGGTTCCTGCCCACATGGCTCCATCAGTCCCCAGCTGCAGCTGTGCCCCTGTTGCTTTGCGGGGGCTGTTTCAGCGGCCGCGATGCTGTGCTGGTGCCGTGGGTGCTGCTAACTGGGGCAGAGCGGGGTGGGTAGGATCAGGTCCTGCTGAGCGTGGGGATAAATGCTCTGCCACACACCCCCTTCCTTGTGGTCAGAGGTGTTACCACTTGTGGCTCACTGGGTTCGCAGCTAATCACAGCGAGCTGCGTGCCAATATGTTGTGCAGGGGCAGTCAGTGCCAGCAGTAGGTATGTGTGGGTCAGTCCCTCATCTTTAAATCGATCCCCAAACTAGGGACATACCTGTTGCTAAAGTCATGCCATCGTGAAACCTTGCTTCAAGGGCCACATGTGAAATGCATGGATGGACACTTCCCTGACCAGACCACAGGTTGCATTCATGTCGTAAAGTTTATCTTCTCCCTTTTCCTATAAATGAGAGTATAAAACGCCATCCCCTGAAATACTGCTGAGTGTCAGGATGCGGCGCGCTGTACAGCCCTGGAATTACTAATAACCTCCTAATGAGGGAAAATGACATTAGGCAGTCTTTGGCTGGTGCTTCCTTTGGTTAATATAATCCAAGCGTGCAGGCTGTCAGCCTGCAGTCTAACCCTACCGCCACGAACAGAGCAATTCATCGGATATATTGGCATTTATCTCGTAATAAAATTTGTCAGCATCCAGAGTTTCTAAGGGCTCGAGCTGCAGATCCTCCATGCCGAAACCTGCCATGGCAGGAGCATTAATCCCGCAGCAGGGGTGCAAGGCAAGGCACCAGTCCTCCACAAGGGCAGTGAGAGGCTCCGTCAGAGATGCTTGTTGGCTTTGCTCTGCTTCTGTGCAGTCAGAGATTAAAATCTCATTAATTTCTACAGCCCCACAACGTGGGCAAAAGTGAGACCCTCTGAAATGCCACCTTTGCTGGCTTGACAGTAATAGCTTTATGCAAGGGGGTAAAAAAGCAAGCACAGGAGACCTTCAGCAGCAGGGGAAGGCAGGCCAAGGTGGTTCCTCCATTCTTGGCCATCAGCATGGTTACTGCCTGCTGTCCATGATGGAACCAGTTTATCTGCAGAAATGCTGTTAGCCAACCTCAGGGTGGGGTTTTGACATCTGGCAGCTGCTTTGTCAAGGCCATCTGAGGAGTCTGGCAGTGCACAAACTGGGTTGGGGGTGCCCTGGGTGCTGGGTCCTCCCCTGTGCTTTGTTAGCGACAGTAAAGTAATTTTTAAAATGCAGAATAATATTCCATCTGAAAGATTTGGTTTAGTGAGATATCAGTTAAACTTATTTTTTGCACTACTCTTTTCCCTTCACACAACGATGAACCTTTTCAGCTGTTCAGAGAGGTGAGCAGTGTCAAGGTGTAGTGTGCTTATTCTCTTGGCTGCTTCAACACAGGGACACAAACTGCTTTGGCATTGCTCTAACAAAACCTTTCCACATTTCTGTTCAGTGGTAAACTTCAAGAATGGCTTTCACCTTTCAGAAGTTCTGTTTTTCCTCGTCTTCCTTGTTGCTCTGATGGCTGACTGCACATCCAGTTCCAGGTTGCCCATCAGCGTGGCATCTGGGCCTGGGAGACAGAGACCTCTCTTAGATAACAAGCGCACAACTGTAATTATTCTTCCTGGCTGGCACGACTGACTGAATGTACTTGCAGTGCTTCAGCACTATTGCAAGATCAAAATCTGAATATCAATAAACCTGTTCCCATCTGAAGGCATCCCGGGGAGATCAGTGGGGCACAGCTGCTTTACTAGGGCTGAACCTTTCACTCACGAGATCTGAACAGCAGGTCTGGCCTCAAACCAGGCGTCCGCGTGCCCTGGGCTTTTTAGATGAGGATCAGAGAGATTTTCATCTCAATAAGCAAAGGGAACATCCCTTGAGCAGCCTCATGTCATGGCAAAAATCTGGTCTGCTCTGAGCAAAGGAAAGAAAAGCAATCCCCGTTGCATGTCTCCTGTCCTCTCTGGGAAAAGCTGTGTTTCTCCTAGCAGAGAGCAGTGCTGGCCCTTCCCCTGGGAACATGGCAGGACACCTGTGACACCTTCTGTTCAGTCCAGGGCTGGGCCTAGGGCTCCCTTAGAGGCTCTCTACAGCTGGAAGTATGCGTGAGCATCCCTGGCAGACCCCTGGGGATCCTGTGGTTCCTCTGAGGAAAGCAAAAGATCTCTAATCCATAACTAACACGTATGCACACCCATGCTCTTGCACATGTGAACATGTCTGCACAGAGGCTTTCAAGCGTGTGTGAGTGTTCAGAGACATGCCTGAATATGCAAACCCAGTCCTTCACTTAGCAACTCTTCTGTTAGTTTTGCAAGGCAATTTCTGTGTTTATTTTTAAGTCCTGTTTTGATGGTAGCCATCTATCTGATGATCAATTTTAGCTTGCAGTCTGTTACTTTGTATTGTGGATTTCTGCCACTTTCATTTATTGGGATTATGTCTCCTGTTAACATGTTATTGCGAACCATCTTTCACTGTCAGGATTCAGTCCTGTAGCTGTTGCTTTTAGAACGAAATTCTGCAGATTTATGCTGTGACTGAAAACAGCCCCATCTCTGTAAGTGACAGGGGAGTGGTAGAATTTATTTGGAAAGGGGATTTGTTTGTTTAATTCTGGGCAGCATGTATTTAACCATTACTTGAACTGTTCAATCTGGAACCTCTCCATCTGTGGCTCCTTTTGCTCTGTTCCCAGAGACACATGCCGTTACGTGGCCATTACTGAGTTGCTTGAAAAATGAGATATGAATATATCAGTATTTGCTGCTCCCTGGTGAGGAGGGAGATGCAGGATAGCATTGGTGGGATTCTACTCCTGAAGCCAGGTCAGGAGCAAGTATCACAACCTCAGGCAGAGACCTTCTGCCCTTTGCTAGGAACTTCTGCTTAGAACTGAGGCTGAGAAGCCCCATAGAGGAACAGAGAGATCCTACCTGGCAGTGCAAGGGAAAGCATGTCCAGAAGTGACTGCACGTCCCCTGTGTGAGCTGGGGTTGACCAGCTTGAGCTGTTCACCAGCCTTTTGCTGGGATACCAGGGAGATTGGCCTGGCTGAGTTGGGGCACAGCTGTTTTTCAGGCTGTTTCCACATCATCTGCAGTGCACAGATACTATTAAATCAGCCTTATGGCTAGTGGGCAAGAAATAATTCAATTTTTTGTGCTCTTGTGATCTGAAAGCTGAGGCATACCTCCATGTTAGTAAGACATTTCTTCAGTCATTCCTTGATGGCCGAGATCATCTTGGTTAGATATATCCGTACATGTCTTCTGCCTCTGTGGTGCCCAAGTGTCCACAGACACCTAAGTAAAACAAACCAAGAGGTTTATCATCCTTCTAGGAGATCCCCAAACTTGGCCAAGTCCCAGAGTGCTTATTTTCCCTGGCAGTTCTTTCAGCTTGGCTGTTCCCTGCTCACTCCCCACCAGACCAGTGAATACCAATATGAGAAAATGCTGAGTGCCACCACACTCTTGGTCCTGTTCCTGAGACAGGGGAAATTGATTCTGAATCTCTGCTCAGATGGTTCTGCATGTGCCTTGTGGTGCCCGGAGACCTGAGCCCTTCCCAAAATGCAGGCTCAGGACCTCAGCAAACAAGAAGCAAATGTAAATAGGGAAGGCAGGCAGAAATCTCATCAAAACATAACCGTGACAGACAAGCTAGGAACAGCAATGAGGCTTTATTTACATGCTAATCAAATCAATCCTGCTTTGTCAGCCACGTTATCTGGATTGAAAGCAGCTATAAATACACAAGAGCAGAAAGAAGCTCCAGAGAAGAACATGTCTAATTCTGGTGTGGTTTTGCCATTAATAGAAGGATAAGCACTCTGTACAAGACCCGATGAAGAGTTTTTGCCCCTGCAATGCACAGACGGCAATGCCTCCAAACCTCAGTCCGGACATCTGTAAAGTGTCTCTTGTTATTTCCTTTTCCTGGCTGTTTGATATAGCACTCTTGTGACAACCTGTGTCATCTTATGTCAGATACAACAGCTTGTGTTGTGTTGCTGCTGCTTGTTGTATGAGTTTATTGCTTGCTATAACGTTACGTGACTGCGCAGCAGCCCTAGTGCAGGGGAGAGCACATGGCTGTGTGGAAATGGAAATGCATTTCCCTACTCTGCTGCCTTCCCCCTCTATGCATTTCCATAGACACTCAGAATAAAAAATCCAAACGGCACTGGTTTAGTGGGAAAAGGGTTGTCTAGAAAACTTTCATTATGAAAAAAATGTAGATAGAAGAGGAGACATGGGAGATAACCAATTGTAACCATAAACCAAACAGGATTCTTTTTTTTCCCAATGGAAAATATATGGATAAAATTTTAAATTCTTGGAGAATTTCAGTATTTGAAAAAGGGTATTTCCTATCAGGATATATTTCTTGGTGGAAAATGTCTCCTCTCCTATTGCATCTGCTCCCGCCACACTGGCAGACTAAGAACAAAGGATGTAATGCCAGTCTTCGAAATAGGAATTTTACCTTGACTTTAATGGAATTAAGATTGCAACTTTGAATTTGAGAAAAACCAAGCTAAAAGGCAGTAATGGATGCTGGTGCCTAGCAAGAATATTTTATGTTATTTGTCCAAAGTTCATTTGGATTCTATATTAGAGTAACGCGAGAAAGGCAAAAAATTGCCGCTTTCTTGCAGAACATACTGTGATTCACTGTGTAGATGTCCTTTAGAGACAGAACAGTATGTGGTCGTTTAAGATCATAAAACTTAGAAACTTGCATGGATGTCCCTGGCAGATAACTCCAGAACCTGTTTCAGCTCACTTCTCTCTGCATAATTTCGGCAGCAAGTAGGTGGGTACTTTACAGCTAAGGAATAATCTGTCAAACTCTAGCAAAACAAACACATTACACCAAAGTGGCTGTGTACAAACGGACTAAGGACTTCAGGGCAAGTTGTCTTGTCTCTTGGTCAAGCTGTCTTTAAAACCTGCAGTGCCAAAATTGGGAGTACAAAGTGATGTCAGCTTCATTTAAAAGAGGAAAAGACAGTCTCAAGCCCTCGTGAATGCAGAAAAGAAGTCTAAAGATACAAATTATAAAGGTTAAAAAAGCAGAAGGCAGATAAAAAGCCTGAAAATACTATATTCATACCAGTCTCATGATCTGAGTGTTTAAAGTTAGCAGTGTGTCCCTCCAGCTCTGATTCACTGAGATGGTGGCATGGGTGCAGCTGGCTGTAGCACCAGCACATACGCTGTCCTCTCATCAGCTGGCCTCCATGGGGTGTATGGAAGGAGCTGGCACTGCTTGCCCCCAGCCAGGGGAAACCGAGGCACTGGCTAGAGGGAGCTGTGCCTACCACACCTGAGAAAGGAACTCTGAAAACAGGAACTGTATAGCTCCCAGGCTGGGTCACCGCTCCAAATCCTCTCCTGCACACTGGTGTAAGCCACCCCTGGGGAGTCTGGCCACTGGCATGAGGCACAGGTATTGAGTTGTGTGTTTGCTTCACCATCAAATTCCTGCTTTGCTCAGACAATGGTTTTTATCATGATTCGTACCAAGGGGCCAGGCCCTTTTGGAAGCTTTTCTTGAGTGGTTTATAGGACTTGCACACCCATGAAATTAGCCTTTCCCTTATGGGTCCATGGACTTGAGAGCTGGAAGCCATCCACTGAAATTTTACCAAATCAAAGCCATGGGCAGGAGAACAACCACATTCTTCCATGCAAATTTTGCTCAGTTAGATACTTTTCATGCCCGTGTTTGTGAAAGCAGTTTCGGAGGTACCCATCCTCTTTCTTCTAAAGTGAATGCTGCCTCCATCCCTGAGACCTGTTACTGAAGAAACTCTTCTTCCTCTAGCTCTAGTAGCCATCCTCTGAGCCCCTCCTCCTCCTCCTCCAGCTCATTTGCAGAGACTTTTTCTCTGCTTGTTCTAAATAAAAATAGGTCAGTTGTAAGTAATTTATTATGTGATGATTTTACTATAATTTGCCAGACGTAAAAATCATACAGTTGTAGCAAATTCTAGTTTTGGATGAGTAATGATTCCACTCCAGCTGTTACGGCTCTTCATATAAGTTGCTCTTGAACATTTTTCAGAGATCTCAAATGTTGTTCTTTCTTCAATGAATGAGCAAGTCAATGAAGTGTCTGTTTTTCTTTAGAAAATATTACGTGGTAGTAGAGATTTACATTCTAAAACTGTCTTCCAGTTAAAAAGCAATCAAATGTCTGATTTCCGCTTGGGTTGGGTGAACATTAGGGCTGCCTTGGATCTTAACTTTTAAGACCAGCAGGTTTGAGATGTGCATGCCTTACATACCAGATATTGAAGCACTTGGGGATACAACTGGACACTGAATTGTGTATTTGGCTGTAGCCTGCATTTGGACTTTTCATCCTCACCCTCCCGAGCTCCTCCAGCCAAGGATGTTGACACTGCAGTGACAATCTCTGCTGTGGTGCTGGTTGAGGGATCAGATGCTGCAGGAGGTAAAACCTCCTTCCCTTCCCTGTGCCTACAGACATCACAGCTTCTGGCTCTCGAGGACCCGGTGCCTCAAGCCAGCCTGAAGGGTGAAGGACTGCAATTACCCAGACTGCAAGAAGTCTGACTAAGCCTAGTTTTTGAGTACGTGAGGAACCTAAGTACTGCTCTTCTCCACGTTTTTCATGTGCACAGAACACAAGTGGGGGAAAAAATGGATTATTGTTAGTTTTTTTTCTATCTATTTCCCTCTACTAGCTTCTAGATTGAAATAAAATAGTCAATGGGACTTGGAAAATCCTGTAGGTTCCATTAGAAATAAGAATCTGGTACCAGTGCCTGCTCTTTTAGCCGATACTGTGACATGGTAGGACACATAAGGTGGTGTTTCTGCTGTATCCTTTTCTATGCATTTGAAGTACCGTTACTCCCAACCTCCATTCTCTGCTCTGAGTACAAGGCGTGCACTCCGTCAATAGGATCAGAGTTTCCTTTCTAGGCTGATTAATGAGCATAGGCAGATGAGAAAGACTCAAAACCCAGCCCCGGGAACCAAAATGTGTCCATCTTTTCTCTCCTCATCTTTTGCTTCAGTTGCATGAGCCACCTCCGCACCCAGAAACATATTTGCAAAATCTATTTTCAGCCTCGCAAGGCACCGTGATACATATCGGCTCACATTTGTCAACCGAAAAGATGTTGATTGGTTAAAAATTACAGACCAAACCTTACTGGAAGTAAACTGTGAGAGCTTTATAGCCATTCATTTATCCCTTCTACAGAGCTGATACTATTTTTACCACTAGATATTAAGATGTTCTTTAATTCATAGGCTATGCTAATGTTTGAATGCAATTACTGGGCATACACAGGCAAAGGCGATTTTGTTCTGCTACTGCAGTAATTAAATGCACATACATTAGGTACATTTATGTGAAACAGGAGTATTTGAAATGAGTTTTTCACCTCTTTATTAGTAAAAGCTCGGATAGCTTATTAGGGCTGGACAATTGATGTGAGACATCTATTTTTACTATGGGCCTGAGGGAGGAAAAAAAGGTTGGTTCTGGCTCTGCAAAATTCTGTTATATTTCAGTGCTGCTGATCAATGTTATCACTTCTAAACATGGTGCAGATCCCCTTCAGGCTGTTCTCTTGTCACCCCATGGTCTTTATGTACAGAAGACACTTGTTTCCACTTTGCCACACAAGACTCTTGTGGGAAATAGTGTGGAAACTGAGCTCTGCATGAGGCTAAAGGATGTCCTGGGTGGGAAGGGGGAGGAGGAAGGAGAGGGAAGCAGCACTCCTGGCATGCCAGGGGCTTTCTCAGCTGGGTAAGGACAGTGAACACAAACAGTCCCCAGGTCTGCTGTCCTGCGGTGCAGACAGCAGCAGTGCAGAGCTGCTGTTTTGCAGATAACACATCCCTTTTTATATGGCAAGTGAGTTTGTCCCCTCAGACTCGATACATTCAAGCAGCAGATTGTCAGATTGTTCTAGCACGTTGTCAGACTGGAATATCTCATTTTCGGTGTTCAGTAGAGGTCACTGGCAAAAGAGGCTAGAGTCTATGTTGGTCCAGCAGTAAATTCTTTATTCTGCTTTAAACATTTTGTTGCCTGTACCTCTCCCTGGGAGGACTTGGGTGCCTTCTGGATAGCTGTTTGCTTGCTGAAAAACAAGATTGTTCTTTTCATACAGAGGCAATAATGCTTCAGGGTATAAATTATAGTCAATAAAAACGTGGCTGTAAAATATGCATCATGCTCATCCAGAGTCTGAGGAATGCTGGTGTGTGCTCTAATGTTATGGACAAGATTGCTAAAATTACAGCTGGCTTTTTATCACTTGCTCTTATCCTGCAATGGGTGCTTTTGTAATATCATCTGATTTTAACGTAACATTTTATGGTCAGTTGTTATGGGCAGTCTTACTGAGTTCAAATCTCTTGAGCACTAAAAAAATCAGCTTTATTTGATTTTGTTTTGAATGTGATTTCTTACTTATTTTAATATAACAAATGGAGTCTTGGGGATAATAGAGCCAATACATCCGCTGTCGTTGAATAGGTCATGCAGTATAAACCAAGAGCTCATCTACTCGCTCACATAAGACAGGCTGGCCAGCTGTTTGGGGACACAGGCTGCCCATCTCTAGCGGAGAGATGTGTCAGACACCATTTGGGTTTAACAGGAGGGTAATGGAGCACAAGAAATTAAGGCTGCAGTGTCAAAGAGCCTTTACTTCGATGTGTTTCATGTCTAATGTGTGTGTGGTGATCAGGTCTATCGCATCCAATGCTGGCAGCTGTGAAGTCAGAGGGCGGCTGTGCCTCCCTTCAGGGCTCTGTTGCTTTCAGCTGTTTTGCAGCTCTTGGTTCCCTTGTGCTCTTCGGGCTGTTGGCAGCAATGGAAATAACTCCTGTCTGCCCCGGCTGTCAGATTACCTGTCTGAATATATAGAGGCTTCCTGAGGCATCTCACTTGGTTGAATTAGTCTTTCACCTTGCTCAAAGTAAAGTAAGCAAAGCTGATGGGGATGTTGTGCAAAGAACAGGAGAAGTCAGGGAAGGAGAGGTTGTCAGCCAAGGCATTGATCTAAGATATCTGAGATCAAGGTTTGATGCAACAAACTTTTAATGTATTCTGCACAAGAATTTAATTGCCCTGTACGTCAATTCCCTCATGTCTAAAACTCAGATACCGATGCTGTTATTGCCTAACCGGAAAGATTCCTGTTCGCTCAGTTGGAGGTTGGACCACATCTATAGCTTATGCACAGCAAAAGGATGAGCAGAGACCTGGCCTGCTCCTCTGTGTTTGCCTTTCATTCCTCCCAAACAGGATCAAGGTATTCAAAGAAAAACAGCCTTAGAATATGCATGTTTTTAAAAGGAAAAGCAGAGCAGTGAAGCTGCTCAGACACAGCAAAGTGTCCTCAGAACATGTTGTATTTTGGGAAGGACAACCGAATTCAGGAAGGCTGCTGAGCTGGAAGTCAAGTTCAGGAATCTTTGCTTTTTTGAAATATGTTAGTTCTTCCTGTTTAAAATCCTGATAGGTATGAATAGGCTTTTCCACACAGTTATATAGGATTGAAAAGCACCACCATATCTTCCCAATATGCCCTGGCAAGTGCCTGCGGGCCTGTGCCTGCTCACAAGGGACATTGCCCACAGAAATTCCTATTTTTGTTTCCTAAAGGCAACACAGGCAAATGATAAGAGTACATTTTTTGAGAGGTTCTTAGGCAGCAGTTACTTTTAGAGGATTCTGCAGAACAGACAACTCTGGAAGAACACAAAAATGACACTCACCTCCAAGAGAGTTTAGGCTGCTAATCAGATTCTCTCTGCAGGTCTCTGAATCATTGCGATGATAATATAGTAATAATAGTAATAATCTGTGACCATCTGCAGGGGAACATTAACCATTTATTCACTATCTTTATTAGTGCTTCGACAAATCCATCATCATGGCAAGAACAGTCAAAAATATTCTCAGGTCATTAATTTCATGTTGAGATTGTAATTCATCACTGTATTTTCTTTCAGACCAGAGATTTTTGCCCAAAGTGGTCTTCTGTGTATGTTTTTCCCATGAATTTTCAAAATTGTTAATGCCCGAGGGATAGGGCTGTGATGTGGAAAATAGCCAGCCCCCATGTGATTTGTTCTCGTGATGATGCCACGGGCTTTCTGGTTCATTAAGGAGAAAACAAAATTTAAGACCAGTTTCAAAAAGCTCTAAGGTTCCTAATTGCTATGCAAATGCCTAACAGCCCGTATCTATTAGTTCAACTAGGAATTAAATATCTAAATATTTTGCTCTTTCTTGGTATATGTATTTGACTGTGGCTCCCTGTGGGGCAGAGCAGAGAATGGTGAGGAGAGACCAGGGCACCTTAATTCTGGGCAGAGACAGGAGCTCATGCGTAACCTTTCCTTTCTATGGAAAACTTCATAATCCTCTGAAAGACTAAAACATACCAGGCAGGACTGAACTGTCTGACCTCCAGTTATTTCAGCTGCTGCCTCTGAGGATTAACCCCTGTATTTCACTTTGTGCTGAAGCCGCTGTGAAAAGCTGGAGCCTGGCTGAAGACAGGACTTGCTTGCAAAGAGGATAGTGCTGCTGAAGCAGGACATCCTGAGCACACCTCAGTCACTGTTGTTTCCACCTCCTCTCCTCAACCTTTATTCTTCTGCAAGAAAGAAATGAGATCAGAAAGACCCTGGATATTTTCATTTTTCAGCTGGCCAAGAGGTCATTGCCCTCTCCATGCAAAGAAGGTTATGGGAGTTGCTGGCACGAAGTTACTTTGTAAAGCTTTTGACTAGAAATAGAAAACTCAGATAGACCTGTTCGTACCCTGATCTTAGCATGCACACAAAACCACTCAGGGTTCCATCTGTGGCCCTGAAGAAGATGATGGGCCTCTTATTTTCTTTGTAAAAATGTCTCTAAATCAGACTGTGTGTAGACTTTGTGCAAAATAAAGTCAGTCAAGAAATTTTTGTGTGAGTTTGGCTGGAGGACAGATCCAAGAACCATGCGTGCCTTCTGAGCAGGCATTTCGGAACTCAAGTGAAGGAACGTGCAACTCCTTGGAATTAACTGCTATTTTTTCCTTTGGGTGCCCTGTTGTGGTCTTATTTTCAGTGTCATTTCTTGAAAACATATAATGGCTCAGAGGATATATTCTTGGAGCTGGAAAGATTTTTGGAGAGAAGTTTTAGGGATTAAGTCCCAATCCTGTTGTTTGTGCAATCTCACAGCAGCTGGTGTGCAAGGGTCCTGTGACACTGATTACATCAGTTCATGGCCATGCCGCAGCTGTGGGTGGAGGGATGCAGCTCCCTCCAGAGCAGCCCAGAGATCCTGAATCTTCCAGAACAGACAGAAAGAAAAAAGGCTTTGTTTAATGCAAGACAGGAAAGGAAACTTCCAGTACATAATTGCTGCTCTGTATTGTTTGCTTCAGACATTTAAAGCTTGTGAAACTCCCGGGAGAGGAATTTGATCAGTGACTTTGCCATCTTGTAACATTTTGACTGTCCCAAAAGCCAGAAAAGACCTGAATTGCAAGCTAACAATGAAATCCCACTGAGTTTCCAAGCGATTCAATGTCCCCTTCTGCTGCCACAGCAGAGAGCACACAGTGCTTTGGGAACAGCACACTGGTATTTTGGTGCTGCCCGGCTGGTCTGTGTTCTTCTGCCCAGGGCCTGGGTCTGAGCACACAAGTTTCTCTGTCCTGTAGCTTCCAGGGCTCGTAACCATGTATGGTATAGATCTACTCTGGTTGCATATTTCTGTGGCAGCTTGTATATATGGTTTGTGGCATCTCATGAGCAAAACCGATTTTATTTAGTCATGAAAGTGGCAGAGGGAAGAAGGAATTTATCTTACCACTCCTTAGAGTACCCGTTGTGTTGAGGGAGAAAAAATATGGGGCAGTGGAGAAGGGAAATCTACCGCTTTCATTTTTAGAAGAACAGATTAGAGGGATCATATAGTTCCCTGGCTCAGAAACACGGAAGACAGGAAGAGGAGCACTCTCCTCAAGGAATCAGGGGTTCCAGACACAGATGCTGCCATGCCCAGAGGGGAAGCTTAACTCTGCCAAGATGCCATTTTTAAAATGGGCAGAAATGGCAAAGAGTTTCATCTCTACTGCTGTTGGGCCCTGCCATTTTCAGTCCCCATCCTGGAGAACCTCCTGTTAAGCAGGCATAAAGCGGCAAATGGGGCCAGCTGGGAAGCAGCAGGTTTCTCAGCAGCACCAAGGCTGCTGAGCTCTTGCTGGTCCTGCCGGTTGGTGAAGGTGGGGGAAAGCATTTGCCTGGGCAGTCTTGGAGCAGCTTCCCACAAAACTGTGCTGGAGAGCCCTGCAGGCATTGAACTGCTGCAGTGACCCTATGCAGGGAGCAGTGTGGCTGCGTGGTAACATGTTTGACTGTTCTGGAGATGGCCGTGACCTCTTGGCTTCGGTATCTTGCTCTGTGGTGGTTGGTGGATTCTGGAAGGCAATGTTCCCCAGTCTGCTTTTCTCTGTTCCCACAAAACAGAGCCCAACACCAAGGTTCGTGGAAAGGGAGAAACACTCCCACGACTGAACATGAGCTCAGGGTAGGTCACCACCTGAGGGGAGTGGTCATGGCATCAGTGGAGCTACAAGTCCTCATGGAAATGCCAGTCTGCTTCTCCTTTAAGAAAAAGAGTTTATGACCAAGACAGACTTTGGGATTGATAACCCCAATTCTCCTATTTTAAGATCTGGGAACAATCTGATGCTGTAGAAATGCTGTTTGGGAGCTTTCTGGCAAAATATTTATGTTATAAGACGACTGTTGAAGCTGAAGCTGCACACAGGGAAGTATCTGTTTTCAGGGCTCCCTTCTTTGAAACAAGTTCAAAACAAAAGTTTAAGAGAAGCTTTAGAATGGAATTTTCTGATGCGTTATTCAAAACAGCTTTTATAATGAAACCTCAGCTAATTTATGCATAGAATTAATATTGAACTATTTCTAAAATTACAAAAAGATTTTGTAATTATAGGCATAAATAATTTAGATTATCTTGCTTATATGAACTTTTTAATAATTTTTTTATTGTTATTTTATTGTATGTTCTAATTTGGACATAAATTTTCCTTTGCTCTCCAGTGCAAATTAAGTCTAGGACCTGGTGTGGGTGGAGGAGGGGGCATCAACTCCCTTCTAGTGCAGTTCCTTGGAACTCTGCTCAAAAAACAAAGGAATCTGAGTCTTCTAAAGCCTCTTCCTCTCTGTGCTGCTTGTGATGTCTTACACGTGCCCCGTAACTCTTGGTATGTAGGCACTTTGACACTGGGATTTCTGTGTGGTTTGTACTGGGAGCATCTGTAATCACTACAGCTAAGGATATGGGTACAACCAGCTTGTATCTGCATGTCTGACGGGTGGACTCCAGAGATGCTAAAAGACAGTCAAGGCCAAAGCAGAACATTTTCTCCTCCTGAATATGTTGCAGCAAATTCTGAGGGTGTCCTTAGGGAAATGATTCACCCCTGCTTGCAAACACTTTGTCATCCCAAATACCAGTCCTGGAAATGCCACCAGTGGCCTTCAAGAACTGAGACCAAGGTGACAAAGCCTGGCTTCATGTTTCTAAATGGTCTGATTGTGTCATATTGTGGTATAAAAAGGGTAAGGATTTGCTGAATACTTGGGTAGGTTTCCTCCTTTCCATTCCTTGTGGAAAAAGCAAATAGAATCCCATGCCAGCCCCAGTCTCCACCCTCATGAGTGTGTGTTCTGCTGCATGTCCATCTGCTCCTGGGGCTCCTAATGGGAGTCATTTCCTCAGGATCTTTGGAGGAGAAAGGGCGCTCATATACCTTGATTAATAATCAACCAAAGCTCTTTGGACCTGTTTCCATGGGGACCGCAGCATGGCTTAGGCTTCTCTTCAATGTAGTTAATGTGGATAATAAAAGCAGTGAAGATACTGCAGAGCAGACTCCCAACCTGTGCCTCTGTGGGTGGGTGCACCGTGTTGGGGCTGTTTCCCTCCCTGCTGCTGTTGCTTATGTGAAAGAGCAAGTCTGGAGCTAGAGCGAGATCCGTGGCAGCTCTGAGGCTGTATTTCCAAAACCACAGGAGGGCCAGCACAGTAACAAATGGTGGAAGGGTCGTCATCTGAAGGGTGCGATAAATAGGCAGCAATGGCGAAAGGTCACTGGAGAGTGAAGTTACTCAGCTACTGATGCTGTGCTGTAATTGCTTTCACAGCTAATCTGAACCAAGAGGCTCCAGGATCTGTCTTAGCACTCCAGAAGCTTCTGAGATGCCTTAGCCTAAGTGTTTCAGGGCTGAAATGGTTAGCCAACTCCTAAGAACAAATTAGGCAAATGGAAATACATTCAGGTAATCTCACTAGAAACCTCTGCTAAGACCTTACTTAATGCCTGAAATTGTGTTCTTGGTCAAAGAGCTCTGGTATGGTTGAAATGCAGAAGTCCTTTTAAACTGAGGTGAGAAAGAATGAGCACAATTAACAGCCGCTGCTACAGATGGTCTTTCTTCTCATGCTAGATCTGTGTATTCCAGGTAAGGTTTTGTATGCGGTATGAAAAATTCTGTTTGTCTACAATTTGTACACTAACTTCCATTCATTTCTAGTAGCAATATACGGTATCACATCTGGTTTATGATCTTATAGTACCTCTTCTAGTCAGAACACAGGTGAGTTGAGGTAGTCAAGCATTAGTCCCCTTGTTTCATTTTCTGTTCAAAGAGATGAGCTGGTGCTACAGAAAAAAAATCCTTTCCTGGTCTGACTGATCCTGCCCCATATCTTCCAAAAGTCTAACCGATATAGCATGTGAACAGTGCTGTGTATGTGCCTGGAGGACTACCTCCAGGCATTTTGAAGTGAGTTAAATAGTTGAGAAAGCAAAAATTCTTGCATTTCAGGCGCATGAATGGGAATGTATATGATGAACACACACGGCAAGAAAGTGCATTAAGCTTCAGGTGTGAGAGGCTGCTCATGTTCTGCAAGAGAACATCACTGCAGTAGAGAAGGAGGCAGGCAGACTCAAAGGTTGCCAGCAGTTCCTCTCCCTCTTTTAATTAATTTGATCTCTCATCACTCAATGCAAAAGCTGCTGGAGCTCTGTAAGCCTCCCAAACCAAACATGCTCTGGATGAAGTAGGAGAACATTATTATGTGATGACCACGCATATGGTGCAGGCAAATGCCTGCCTAGCCAGGGTCTGGCATACCATGATTGAGTTTGCTCAGGCACCACACTCACCTTCCATCCCCAATCCAGTAAAGCATTTCATGCAGCTTCAACAGGTCCACCCTTCACAAAAGTCACAACTGATTGCCCTCACTGGTCATGCTGCCTGTGTGGCAGATACCACAGTCAGTTCTCAGAGAGACAGGCAGCACAGTGTTACTGTCAGTAACAACCAGCCTGACCATGTCCTACCACTCAGCAGCATGTTCAGTGAGGTTCCCCAATAAAAATGAAGATGCCAACAAATAGATATACGGCCATTCAATAGGTCTTCCAAGCTTTCAAGAAAAAAAGCCCTGTCTCATGTCTCCTCAGGATGGAGGCACTCCAGGACTTCCCTTGCATTTCTCAAAAAGTTCTCTTCCTCCTACTCCAGCCTGTCTTCTTCTGAGCTTAGAGGCTGTTTTCATGCAACAAGGCTGAAACTTAGCTCATCTCACGGCTTCCAGTTTCTAATCCTGTTATCCAGGAGCCTGTTGTTTTGTGAACAGTTGTCATGTGTGAAGAGCAGGCAATGCTTAGCAGATGAAAAAGCCTTTGTGGGAAAGGATTTGCATTGTAGAAGTCATGTGTTCTCCACTCTCCACATGTTATTATTTCCACATCTCTTTGGCAAGATGCATGAAATGTTTAGCTGTTGTATACAACATATATTACACTGAAGATCTTTGGACAAGACCCAAATCTTCTTCTTAAACAGGTAAATCTCATCGTCTCACCTTCTGTCTTGAGGATGAGTTGATTATGCCAGCAGCTAACAAGGTAATAAAAACCATCCTATTTCAGACAGCCTGGGTCTTCATCATCCTTTCCATGATCAACTCATTCCTCAAGGTCTGAGTAGCATTATGCAATATATTCATGCCCCTGGTTCACAGAAGCTCCCACATAAGCAGAATAAACCAGAGAGAAAACAAACCAGGCTTGTTTTGAGTCAGGATGCTGCAAGAATTACATGTTGTACAGCTCCCAGCACAACTGGAGCACATATTTGGTTGAGGGGTTAAGGGAGTTATGGAAACAAAGACAACATGACACCAATAAATTCCTCCTCACATGCCCCAAGCTTACATCTCTACAGCTCCACTGGCTTCAGAAGAGCTATTCCTGCTTCCACTAATGTATGAGAGGAACCCCAAAGCTGGAAGAAACAATGCATTTCCTTTGAAAAGGGATGCTAAGCAGCAAGAGCAGCTGGCTCTGGCAGTCAAGATAATAATAAGTTCGAGTGGTAGATTATTTACCGCATTTTGGCTCTGAAACAGTGTTGAATAGAATATAAACACTTAGACTAGGCTCTGCTGAAGGACTGGCAGTGACTGCTGCTTGTTAGGAGAGGAGTATACAATGTGCAACAAGTAAACAAGGACAATCATTGCACTGCATAGGATAAAATGTTCTCATCCTACTTCAGGATTCCAAGCAGAATAAGTATCTTTTTCCGCTTAGGATTAATGGTGTTATTTGGGATAATTATTCTGGATATTTCCCTCTTCCTTTTTTAGCTTTCTCAAAGGAAAGAAAAGAATCTTTATCTATGTAAAATGTTTTCATTTGAATCTTGGCTTTTTCATGTATTCATTTTCTACTCCCACACCTCCATAGTTCACGTGTCATTAAATGAAATAATGAAGCCAGCATGGCTTGTTATGTAACGATGATTTAAGGTCTGACTCTGACCTCACTCTTACACCCATTTGCTCTACCATTTTTCTGTTAACGGCGGTACAGTCTTGACTTGGCCTCATGGAAATGATAAGAGAATCACTTCAGACCTTGTCCCAGTCCGTGCAATGAATTTGCTCTCAGCTATGTTGAATGGTTTGGAGCCAAGCTCTTAGTCAGTTCCAGTATCTAACAGTTCCTTTTAGAAAGTTGTCCAATAGATCACCACAGTTTTTTGTAAACTTGTCCAAATGGTCTCTTCAAATTGGGAATATGATTTTTCCCACAAAGTTTCCAGTATTGCTATTTTTCAAACACGGTTCTGAAAAGCTTTGAGAACAACGTGTATTAACTACGGTGATTCAGCTCAGATCAGCCAGTTCCACAGGACAAAGAGATTTAAAAAATAATGGTTGTCATCATTGTCCTGCTCCCTCCCCCTTGAACAATTCCAAACATCAGCACGCTTGTGATTTAGTTAGAAGGGACTGATTTATTGCCAAATTACTTCATACATGAACAGCTAATATGGGACAGTGCCAAAGACCCTAGGATTCAAGCTGTGAAAGTTGGGTTTCTTCTCTCTCTCCTGATTGCTGGGTAACTTCTGTGCTACAGGGGGATAAAACTCTCTGTCAAACTGGGATTTTGCTAGTCCCCTTTCTTTCTACAGTGTTTTGGGGATTAAAAATGGAAAGTGCCGAATAAATCATTAGTCATAACTAGGAGCACTACGGCAGCTTGTGCTTCTAATTCTAATGAATATGTTTGGGGGAGAGGACTGAGGAGCCCAGAGTGCTGCATCAGTCAGTGGTGTTAGTCCTGCACATGTGGCCTCCAGGGAATCCCAACAGGCTCTCAGACAGGATGGCTACTGACACATTACACAGATTTGAAAAAAATAAAGACTTGAAAAGTGTATGATAAGTTACTCTAGACCCATGAATATATTCAAATTGTGAGTCATGCTCTCTAAGAAAGGAGAAATCAGAAAAATCACCATTCAGTCAAGTTCGTTAGCAAGAGAGTGAGTTTGATGGAAGAAGTCAATGTATCACGAAGGCTCTGGGCACACCAAACACTGACAGTCTCACAAATGCCCCCTGTGAAATCAAGTGACAAATGCAATGACTTTGCTTGAGCTGCTCAGCCGAGAGGAGCACAGTGTGTGCAGGAGGGTAGGTCTGACCCCCAGGTGTAACTGAAGTAAGGGGGACCCAAAAAAAGGCACAGGAGGAATGTGACAGTCCTTACAAGGGCTGTCTCAGAGTCCAAAATAATGCCCTAAGGAAGGGATTAGATCCAGATGTATTTATGTTTGTAGGCTCTTTCTGTCAGTGTTTCCAGTTGTCTAACTCAAGCCTTTGCTGTGAGTTTATCCTGCAAAATGTTTGAAATAAAAACTCAAATGAATCTGTCAGGCACAAAATGCCCTGCTTTCTTCAAAACAGTAAATCTAGATAAGACTGATTTGCAACTTGCTGAGGTACTTGGAAAGCAAGTCAAACTCGAGGATCTCACAGGCTGAGATTCATTTCTTGTTACAAAATTTGGGAGGAGACTTCTAGCATACAGAACTAGGTTTTGGTGGCAGTAAAGAGGAATATATAACTATTGCTAAATAGTGACATTTGGGACCCCCTGGCAAAAATTTGGCAGTGAAGAAACAATTTGAACAAGCTTGATAAAAATGAGCACACAGGACTAAGCTGAAGATTGTTCATTTGAGTTTGAATGCAGAATAGTTCCGTGTCATAAATATTTGTTATTCTTGGGTAAGGTCTCTTTCCCCAGTCTTTCAACTGGTGTTATATGGTGACTGTTGATGTATTTTTGTCTTTCACTCAACATTTTTAGTGAACTCGGATGAATGATGATTCTCTGCAGAGAAGAGTCCATCTGTCTCCTTCTACTCCTTGAACTTTGCTCCTGGTGCATCCAGTTTAACACGGGGATGAGGATGGGTTGTCTTTTCAGAAGGCTGATGGCATGTAGGAGTGGCCAGTGAGATCCAAAAGTTTCACTTGTACTTATTAAGCAAAACATGGGTGGTTTGTCCTGTACCCTTCCAGCAGCTGAGCCTATCCACACTTCTATGAGAAACAACAATCCTGCCTTTCAAAATTTGCTAGTTTTCATAAGGACCTTCTATTTTATTTTAAAGTGTTGTTTTGTCATAGGTTTTCATAGTTTCAGGTTAGCATCTATTACAAGCTACTGTGAGTTCCAGAGATCACATTGTCTCATGTGCATGATCAAACAAACAGTCTTGTAATGTTGATGTGTCATTACCATGTCAAGGCAGTACTCGGAAAACTCGTTTTTTAAGTGAACAGTGGGAGAGGTACTTATTTAACCTTATCATGGCTGCTACTGAGATATCCAAGGTTTCATCAGATCTCTTTGAAACTACTGGAACAGGAGGAAAACTGGGGAGCCTCCTTCCTGACTCTTCTCTACATCTGCCCCATGAAGCCCATAGCACTCAACCACAGGTCAAACCTATTTGTCTACTCACTTGAGGAATTCATTTTTGTGAGGGACTTTTCAAAGTATATTCCTATCTGGGTGTAAAACTCCACCTCAGCACAAACTGCTTCAGGCAGGGGAGGTTCCTCCAACCATCTGGAGTGAGGCACCAGCATCCCCGGCCTCTCTGTTCCAGGCCTAACCACCTTCTTTGAGACAACACATAATATTCTTTTCTCACACCGTCACTGCTTCGCTTCCTGTGCTGGTAGAGCTGCTGTCCTTCGTTTCTGCCTCTGGCTGTGTAAAAACAAGTTCTCTGGTCTAATAGTTAAGGCCCTGTGGTTTTAGCCTATTTAATTGTTGTAAGGTCAGTGAGAACGAGAGCTCTGATAAACCTGGAAGCTGCCGGCCAAGTTCGCAAAGGCTGCACACTCATCCTTGTGACGTTTCTGGGTCTGTCTGCTTCTATGTATGGAATAAGATACATATTTAATGCTGGGTCCTGCTCAGGAGAGGAGGGAGATAGGGAGCTCCTGTCGTCTGCGGGGAGGAGCACAGTGGCCTCTATCACTTGGCCTAGCCACGCAGCAAGCAGCTGCTAGGAATGGAGAACGAACCTTGGACCCTTCTGTGTCCCACTGAGATTCAGAAGTTGTCACAGTCCGGCGTTGTGGTGTTCTCTGTTGCTACTGTTGTCCTCCAACAGCCAAGCAAGGCCACAGCTGGGCCCTGGGGTGGCTTCAGATTGACGCCTTTGGCTGTGTGAAAGGCTCGTGATTAAATGAATTTTCCTCTTCTCTCCTGTGGGTGAATTGGCTGGAAGGGACACAGCAAATTACTTTTGGCTAGGCTGTTTCTTTAACAGCCAGATAGAGAAAGAGCCCCAGAACAAGAGGGAGATTGTCTCAGGTTGCAAAGGTAGAGAAACAGCTTAATTGAGTCGCAGGTGATGTCTCTGTTTTGATATTTAAATAATTGGCTGGCTCAGACACTTCTCTGTAAACAGGTGGTATACATGTGTTCCCTGAAGTCAAAACACAAAAATCAGGGTTTAAGATCTCTCCTCCCTAGAATATTAAAGGGCAGACCTAGAAATATCAAGTGTTTTGGAATAAAACCACATGATAATTGACTTCTGCAATTAATCCCTCTTTTTATTCCACCAGTACTGGGAAAACCATGTACTGAAAGGCTTTTAGCATTTTCCATTTTGGACTATATTATCTTGTTTCCTAATTTTGTTAAGATACTTCTCAGGTACTGAATGAATCAGCTGGAATATGCAGTTCTTGTTTCCTTTCATAAGTCCCTCATAAAAACTCCTGCAGGATTTTACAAAGGATAATGTCCTTTCTTAAACTGAAGTGTGAGATTATATAGATGAAGTATAATTCTCAGTTGAATCATATAAGTTGCTGCATAAATTTCTCCTTGCACTTTTTATTCATGCCTGCAGGTTCTTAAGATAATGACTGTAGCAACGGAACTGATTTCTACCCACTTTGTCCCTACAAGTATCTAAGAGATTTTTGTAAAGGAGGAGATGGGGCAGAGCATCAAAGCAATTGATTCACATGAAATGGGAAAGCGCTGAGGCTCGCACCCCTCTTGAGCGGCTGTTCACATCAACAAAAAGAACGTAGCCATGCACAGAGACATCCTGCTCCTCAATGGAGCTTGGAAGTCAGAGCTGAGCCATCTCTAGCCTCTCAAACCCACACGCTGCCTTCCCTCAGTGGCATTGCAGGTCTGTGGGATTCCCCACGCAGCGCTGGCTGCCCACCCTTCTCCCCTGCAGGGTCTGGGGACATAAGGGAAGATTTTGGGAGCAAAAGCACCTCTGGGGGAATAACAGCTAGCCCTACACAACCTCCAGAATCAGTCCAGGCTGAGAAACCTGAGCCTTTTTGCATCAGTGTGATGGTTTTCCAAAGAGACAGTACAGAGCTGGCACCCGGGGAGGGAGGGGAAGCAGGAGCTGGTGTGAGAGGGCTGCGGAGGCTCTGGCTGGGGTGGTGCGGGGCCTCCCCGAATCCTCCTCAAATTAGAAATGTTTCGCAGATGCATGTCAGTACTGACTAAGTGTTTCATGGGAAATGTCAAATCATTTTGACTTTCTTGTTTAGTTTCAATAACATCAAAGGTGTTTCATTTCACTAAGGTAAAAATGTTTCCCTTTGATTTGATCTTCTCAATTTGTGTCATTTCGGCTTCTGAGCTAGATGAAAATACAAGCTTTAAAATATGAATGTATAAGATACATATGCTGCTTCATCTTTTATAGTGCATTATGACTTTGCAGTTTTATCATAAAATGTCATAATTCATCAAACTTAAACAATTCAATATTATCAAAGCACGTTATCTCTTGTTCTCTTTTCTGTTCCTCCAAGGAAAACATAAAAATGATGGCTCTCTAGACTATCACAAGTTTCCACAAAACAGATTTTTCAGGTTTGCTAAAGTAAAGGATAAATACCTGTTGAGTTTGGAGAACTGAAAGCTCTGTTTTGTGCATGAAATCAGGGAATATCAGTGGGAAACATGTAGACTTTCTCTGTTGCTGTTTGTCCCTCTCTTCCCCCATCAGAAGTGCCTTCGAGAGGAGTACTGGTAGGACTTATCAGCGTATACCTGGGGGTTCTTTTTTCCTTTACTGTGCATAGAAAACCTGAATAGTCTTGGAAATGTATTTTCAATGGTGCTGTTGACTGGCACTTGGTTCAAGTTGAACCAGTATGAGCTATTATTTCCACTTCACATGCTCCACAGTTCTCTGCTAATCACTTTCCCCAGCTGCTGCCTCCTTGGTACAGCTCCCCTGGCGTTGCAAAGGTTCCCAGCTCCCAGCTGGGTTGCTCAGGGACAGCCTGGCTCAAGGGGCCAAGGGCTGCTGCCACAATGACTGCTCCATCTGACTTTATATCTCCAGTGAAAAGAGAGGATAACAAACCCAGCTCTGCTTAAAGGCAGTTCATATAACACATTAAAAGGCTGAGTGTACAGTGACCTTCTAACCATCTCGGCTATTAGAGAAAGAAGCAAGCCGGAAAGCACTGCAATTTGGGAAGAAAAGGGAGTATTCAATTTCTTGTCTATTTTATTGCAGCTGGGAATAGCACAGCACCTACCATGCTGACTTGACCCTCATGGCTTTCTCCACCACCCTGCTGCACTCACAGACTCAGTCACGCATCTCTTGGGGAGGGAATAAGGTTTTCTCCATCATGCAAGTAGCATGTTGGAAAACGGCAGCTGCTCCTGGAGAGTCCTGCTGCTTGGTCCCAATAAGGACCATTCAAACAAAAATAATCGTAAGCAACAAAAGCTGTGGCCATTTTTTATCTTATGCCACCACTGTGAGACTCCAACTGCAGTGAGTTTCCCCCAGTTTGTGCCTCTCTGTGAGAGACAGGAGATCTCCAGGACTTCACCCACAAAAGTGGAGATTCCTGGAGGTTCAAGCACATACAAACTCAGAGCTGGACCTGGGGAGATCTTTCAAGCCTGAGTGTAAATGATGCCAGGGGGTTGTAGACCTTCATCGCTCCAACGCACGGAGCATTGTTAACAAAGAGAGAATAAGTTTACTTGTTCGTATGTTTAACAATTAATAATTCAATATCCCTCTGAGTCACAGCTGTGATGTAATCATGATGTGTGTTTACTGCTTGTTTCAGCTCACCATCAACTATGATCCTCAGGTTAATTCTCCTGTGTGCCAACCTTATCTTCTCTCTGGAGTAAATTATTAATACATTCTCATCTATCTTGGGGAAGCCATTCCAGATTTGCATTTTTTTAGAGCGTATGTATTCTTTCGTTCTCCTTTCAAGGCCTTTCAGTCTTATCTAAACAAAACATCCCTGTTGTCATACCAACCATGTAAATTTGTGTTCACATATCTTTCTGGTTTGCTACTTACTTTGTTTATAACTCAAGTCATATCGCTTCAGAACATAAATTCCTACAAAATAGGACAATTTTATCCTGTTGTCTATCAAAATTATTCATTTTGTAAGTTGCTTTTTGAGGAAATTGATAATTCTCTAGCTACCAGGCCTCGAGCAGTAGAAAAGTTTAGAAAAGTTGTGAGAATTTTGACTTTTTGTCAAAAATCCTAGGCATCCTGGGGGGGATCCCCAGGTTGTATTCCTCTAGAGCCTCTTCAGGCCCTGGTCAGCCATTCCCAAGAGGTCCATAGAAGAAACTGGTTGCAAAGAATGATCACAGAAGTCCTCCTAAAAAGCACACAAGGACATGCTGCTGCATATACAGTCCAGGAAGCAAATAAAATCAGAGGGACAAAAAAAAGTGATGATTTGGGATTTAGCCACAACTGTCTTTTGCAACCATCAGTGCAGACCACTAAGGCACTACAGTAAAAGGATATTGTTGAGCTTTTATGTTAAATTACATTGCATCTACTCTAATGGGAGGCTGGGGGGTCCTCAGGGCTTGACCAGGTGGCTGATAATTGAGAACATGAGGGCTCTGCTCCCAGACAAGGTGGAAATACAGATTTCAGGGTACCTAGACGGAAGCAGGCAATCAAGAGGAATGGATTCTTTATTAATAGGACATTGATAAAGTCATTTAACCTCTGGAAGACACAGTGGAACTAGGGCAATGGTCGATGGGAGAAACTCACCTCTTGAAAATAGCGTTACTAGAATGGCAGATTCAATTTGCTTATCTGAACAGGATGAAATTCAACCTCCACTGTTTAGGGCTATGTATTCAGGAAAAAAAGTAAGTATTTTTAACCTCACCTCTGTGGTTTGCCTGCTTGCATGCTGCAGATTCACCAGTGGCATGAATATGAAAAGAACACAGCACTGAAAATAACATTGCAGGTCCCAATCCTGCACAGCAATGTGCTTTGCTGGGTCTCCTTAACATCAATCAGATCTTCTTTTATTGCTGATATCAGCTGTACCAGCCAGCCTCACGGCACAGAGGCTGCAGAAAACATACATTTGTCTTGCCTTCTAAACACAGTCTCTGCTCATTCTGCCATATGTAGTAGAGATTCGTTGATCTTATTCCTGTTCCACACGTGTGTCTTGCCAGCAGGGTGAGACTACCTCTGCAGAAAAGGAGAGCTGCTTTGCGGGGAGGACAGTGATGTTTTAGTGCTCGATATGCATTTATATGTCCAGGCCTGCTTTATCCACCAAGACTTATTCTTGTTTCAAAGAAGCCTGGAATGGTTCTTGGCAGATGCGGGTAAGGAAAATGTGTCCTTTTGGACATGACTGGCATTGAACATTTGCAGGGTGCTCTCTACAGGCAGTGCTTTGCAGAGTCTGTTAATCAGAGTGATTGCAGTGTATCTGGTGGACATTAGCATAACCAAACCCAGCTGGCAGGTACAGTCCAGCTTAGGCTGCACTGGGCTTGCATAGAGACAACGTGGACAGAAACCAGGTAGAAGTGAAATAGAGAAGGGTGAGACACTTCTTTGTAAGCCAAACTTCTGGAGTCATCTGTCAAAGGGAGCAACCAAGTTTTCATCAATAGAACATAGGCAACAGCAGGGAGATGCTGGTACTCGAGCATTGCTGGGAGGGAGAACAGATGGGAACTGGCAGGCTGCTGCAGCTGGGAGGAAGAGGAGCAAACCTGCCCAGACCTGCCACCGAGAGGCAACCAGTGGGTGGGAGGGAGTCTCTCCACAGCCTGTCTGGAGGCTGCAGTTTCCTTGGCCAACACTCAATACAGGAGGGTCCAGATACGTCAGCTTGGTTCTGTATTGTGGTCCTTGGACAGTAAGGTATGGATGGGTCCAACATGAGGTCTATATTGAGGCAGAGGCTAAGATGGACAGACAATCACAGCATGGCTTTAGGTTGTGTCCTCTTCATTCAATGTGAAAGCACAAAGCTCTTACCTGGACCCACATATGGACTGTGGGTCTTGGTAACCACGCGTCTGTGGTAAAGAAGACCTCTTGAATGGATGATTCGGACCTAAATGGTCTTGTCTGAAGGCAGGATGTTGAGATATCTGGGCTCTGACCCTAGCACCGCCACATGATTTAGCTACACCTAGACTATATTATATATAAAAGGGGTACCCCCAGAAAAAGCCAGAAATCCTGGTTCTGCCATTGTGCAGGCTGAGAGCATGGACAGAGCACCCTGTAGCTCGCTATGAATTTGGTGGTTGAGTTTCCGTTCTTTTGAAATCAGAATATACCTGCACAGGTGTATATAAATGGCTTTCAACCTTCCTAAAACGTGAGATCCCTCAATCACCTGCACCAGGCTCGGCATCAGGACTTGTACCTAACTTGCATCCTAGTCAGTGCTGAAGAACCGTGCAAAACAATAAAAAACTCAACTATTGATTTACAATTAAGGTTGATCCAGCAGAAAATTAGATTTCGTTCACATTTGCTCCCTGAGGCTGTACTGTCTGGTCCTGACTGAGGTAATGCTGCTGACAAGGTGGATGGGCTCATGAGCTCCGAGTCTGTGCCAAGACAAAATTCTTTTGGCTGGAAGTTAGTAGGAGGATTAATATGCTAATGGATACATCCTTGAATTTACTTCTCTGGATGGATTTGGCGGGGTTTTCAGATATATTCCAGCATCGCAGATATTCTCCATGTCACAGAAGGACTGTTTCTCCTGAGCACTGCTTGTAGCCACCTGGCCTGTGTCTGCTGGTTGGGAGAAGGGGTGGCCTCCAGGACAGGAGATGGGCGTGACAACCAGGCTGACCTAGTGGCATGTGGGGTGGTGAAGTTCTGGAGAGGTGAAACATGGATAAATGGATAAATATTTGGTTCTATTTTTTTTTTGAAGACTGAAAAATCCTAGGTTGGCAGAAGCCAAACTGTTGCTTTTCCTACCCCTCCCTTACCCATTTTATCCCTCTTGTTTCTCTGCCATTTTTCTTCCTTTGTTGTCTCCTTATTTCTTACAAGGTAGTATAAGGGATATGTTCAGTGAAATTAGAAAACACATCAAGAACTGCATGGGCTTTATAGATGTTATCATAAAGACACTATTGTTGCGACAGAGTGCTGGAGAGATGAAAACAAGAGTGCCATTTCAGCATCTTCCATAGCATGAGTCAGAGAGATTGATAGTTATCCCCTTGCAATTAGAATTTTTATTAGCATTGCTGGTGGCCCTCTGTGTGCTGTGAATGGATGCCATTTTCTTGGAGTGTTTAGTCTTTCATAATGCTTTAGAGAAAATATCGATGGGCTGGAATCACTCACCACAAAATACTGAGGGGAAAATCATGTTTTCTGCTGCCTCAGGCTGGGTTTTCAAGCTCCAAACACCAGGCATAAAACCTGTTAGATATCCACACAGAGCAGAGCTCATGTGTCCCCAGAGTTCCAAAGCACCAGGAAAGGGCTGAAGCTTGGAAGCTGGGCTGAGCACTCCGGAGAGATGAGCCAGCTCTGCTGCTCTCCCTATTCCTGAGCGTTCCTGATCTGAATTTGTAGAGAGGCACCTTCAACGCAGCCCACAATGCCCAACAATCTGCATCAAAACAGACATTTCATTCCCTAAAGGAACCTGTCCTTCTCTGCTTTTCCTTTCCTGAGGCAGGCGCAGCCCCCAGACTGACCCGATGAGTGTTAAACAAACCAGGCACTCTTTTGCAGGATACTATTTTTAAGCAACTTCATTAAAATCCTGCTATTATATAGAATAGTTACATTTTCATCCCTTTCTATAGGATTCATATTACTGAACCAGGGAGAGTCAAATACCTGTGCTAGAGCCAAAGAGCAAACTGGAATGTATTTTTCCTTTGAGACTTTCCCCAGTGCTTTATCTTCAAAATTCAACTCCTGAGTTTGAATCAAGAGGCTGCTTGGTAAAACTTCACATTCGCACAGGGAATTTTGTGTCTTGCCCTGATGTTTCTGGAAGGCAGGGGCAGCAGTTTTCTACAAGCCACCCTCCAGGAGCTCACATCAGCCTGGGGAACATGACAGGGCATTTTCCAAACCCGCCAAAAATTGTGTCCTGGGGATCAAGCCCCCGTGGTGATGCAGATGCTTTCTGCTCTCTTCCCAAATACCACAGACTCCAGAGCACCTGCTGGAAAACAGGGCTCTGAGCACATCACAAGCATTTCAACTGCTTTAAAATCACTGACAGGCAGAAATGCTGCACCTATGGTGGGATCTGCATTGCCTTCATCAGTGCCTTTGGGGAGGGGTTAGGATCTGTTGCCTGCTCGGCTGCCTGTAGCCTTCTGACGATCTGCCCTGCGGTTCCTACGCCTCTTTGGAGAGTAGGAGGCAGACTGCTAAATCAGGCTCTTGCTTCTGAGCATCGCACCCAGCTTACACTCCAGTGCCTGTACCCGTGTGCCTTCACGGCCAGCAGCTGCTGCAGGTCCCCAGGTCCAGCCTGTGGCCACTTGTTCATGTGCATCATGAGCGGGTGCTGTGGAGGAAGGAGCCCCCAGGTGCTTGTGCCTGCCCAGCGGCAACGGGTGCTGCACAGAGATGATGAATTACCTCCCTGGGTAGTGACACCCGCTGAAGGTCTCACAATATGCCAACCAAACAAGTCTAAGCTGAGCATACAGACAAGCCACTTGTAATTCAAAACAGGCCTGATTTTTCCTTTAAAAACTCATAATATGCGGGTTTATTTTCTGCAACTCTTCCAGGCCGGTTACCCCAACTGTTGGCAAACTGTGAGGATGGGGTTGCCATGGATACGCTCCACACTGATTCACATGAAATACATCATTGCATTATCCCCAGAGTGGTGAAAGCCTTTCACAGCTGATAATTTTTAAGGGAATGATTCATCGTTAAATATATCATGGCAGCTCTGCATTGTTTGCTCTTCCTTGGAAGCATAATCTGGAAATAGGCAGCTCTTGGGATGCTCCTGAAGTTGAGAGCGAGATCGTGAGCAAGATGCCTGCCGCAGAGTGCAGTGACTCTTGGATTTCATTCAACCGGTGCTGAGAGGAGGAGAGGGTCCTTGCAGCGTGGCTGGTCGCTCACTCTGGGACAGGTTTTGAGGAGGAAACGCCCTGCTCTGCTCTGCAGCCCACTGAGCACCACGGGAATTGCCTAGATGCTGGCTAGGATGGATTAGAGGATTACAGTCCAGCCACAAGGCTGTGAGAGCCCTAGGCTATAACAACTGTTATGGTTTTTCACATTCACCTCTTCCATGTAATTACGGGAAAAGCAAAAATCCAGATTAGAGCTGGGTACCTGAGAGGGGCCATGTCTCTCCCCTGGATGCTACGCTGCATTCAGTCCCCCTTACCACATGGTACCAGCTAGGAAACCAGAGTGCTGTCTGTCAGAAACAGAGCCAGGATGAGTCCATGGTTCTGTACACCATGGGGAGCTTCCCCCATCCTCCACCACCCCTCCTGGCTCTGTATCTCCCATTCTCATTATGCCGTGTTGCTCCACAGCCCTCCCAGTGCCATCGCCAGGCTCAGCCCTTCTGCCTGCCCTGCCAGGCACTGCAGGGAGCAGGAGGGACCTTATCTCTTGCCACGTTCCTCAAATTATCCAATCAGCCAGACATGGTTTTGAGGTACCAGCTGTGCTTTGGCATCTGGGCAGTTCCGTGTTCATAGCTGCGTGGGGAGGGAGGCTTAGAAGAGACAAACTTTTTCCTCCAGGATAAGCTGGCATGAACCTAGAGGTCACCAAAAGCCCCTTTTGATCACCAAGACTAACGAGGAGGGAAGGCCAGACCTGGGACACACGGACAAACCTGGTATAAGTGATCTGGGGCAGAGATAGAAGGGCTGAGCCCTTGGCCGTGTATTAGCCCTGCAAGAAGGGATAATGCCGGCTCTCCCTGAGGGATAGACGTGTCTCCTCGGTACCTCTGGAAGCTGCTGTGGCAGGTCAGGCACTGACCTGGCCGAGGCCCTGCTACCCTCCACATTGGCTGGCACGGGCACAGGGGTGAGCATGGAGAGGGACTAGTGAGCAATGGGTGCAAGAAGTGAGTGCCACAGAGGTAAAGAAAGAGAAGAGAGAGGATGAGAAGAGCATGGACACATCCATTGGAGCTGGGTTTTGTGTGGATGACCAAGGGGAAAGCCAGGGCAACCAATACAGGGCTGGGAAAGCAGGGTTGGGGTTGGAGGTCCAGACATTGCCCAGGTGAAGGTGGGATCTGCACCATATGTTACATATTTTTCTTGGTAACTTCTGCGTATCTCGGAGAAAAAGCTCCAGTGTCTCTCTGCTGTGTGGTGGCTATCTCAGAAGCAGCAGCTCTGAGACACATCTGATGTCCACCAGCTGGATATGTGCAGAGGGTGAGGAGGGAAGTCAACATTATCTGGAATATTATCTGAATATCTGTGACTGCAGGAAACTGCCAAATCCTGATACAGACACCCTGCTCAGCTGAGATCAAACAACAGGTCTACAAATATATCAAGTGCCATGGCAGACTGGCAGGCAGGCCTTGCAGAGCGGTGCAGAAAACACGCACACAAGCAGAAAATGAGAAGTAACTTTTTTACGTGACACTTACATGATTTCCAACCCTTTTTCAGGCTCCTTGACCCACTCTTTAAAAACTATTTAGGTGCATAGGAGTGTTGGAGGATTCATGGTTGGATTTTCAGATGTAGAGGGGTGGAACGCAGCTCAGAAGAGGGTTATGTGTCCTCTGGAGACACCCGAGAACTGTGAGGCAGCAGCCCTGGTGCTGAGGAAACAGGCATTACACTGCCTGCTCTGGTTTTCAAATGGTGCATTGAGAGAATTTGCCAAGAACACAATAACTTTCTTTTCTGTAGGAAATGGGCTCTCGTCAAACAGCTGCCTGCACTTAGAAAGTAACCCAAAACCAACTGAAATGAACAAAAAACTGGGCTGTGTGTTCTTGACTCCAGGCCAAAATAATTCTCAGTTATTCCCAAGGCAAAACTGTTTCCTCTGTCCCTAAAAGCCAAAGACGTACATTTCATGCATAATTAAAGTGAGATTTTAGTATACATCAGAGCCTATGGTTGTGTGAGGCACAAATGGGGCTTTCCAAACAAGGCTTTTGATTACAAGTCATTTTAAGTGCAGGAAATAATGGCACTTCTGAGTTCCCCAAGTCCTCAGAGAGGAATTTCTGCCACGACTGATGGTTCTCAGTATATTAGGGCTCTAGTCACTATAGCAGCTTTCCTGGGATGGATGGAAACACCAGGAAAGACTGGAATTGCTATTAGACGCTGAACCCAGGGGATGGAGACCCACACCATGCTCTGTCATTGCCCTACACCAACTGCTCTCACCGAGCCTGAGGCAACCCAACAAGCACCATGACTATTTTTGTAGCTCTAATACCCAGTGAGTTTTCAATCCTTTAAACCCCATCTCTATGCCTCTTTGAGAGCAGCCACACGTGGGTGAGGGACAAGGATAACAGTTCCCATTTGTGCCCCACTGACACTGCTCCTGAACCTCTCTTCCTTGCATCAGACACAGCATGGCTTTTCCCAGACTTTGGAGGAGCTGGCTCTGCTTTTGATGAGGTCCATAACAACTATATGGTGGGAGTAAAAAAAATAACTTTGTTGAGCTGGGCACAAACCTCATTGCAGTGTCTTCTCCTGACACCCTTGGCACAATGCATCCAGGGCTCAGGGATGTGTTCGGTCCAGTGAGGCTGGTGCCCTGTGGGGTAGCTGCAGATTTCCCATATCCCAGCTCCCATCCATTCTGAGTTGGTAAACAAAACATTTTGTCAATGGAGGCGTCTTCCAGGACTCCTGTATCTCGTGGGCTTTTCTGCAGAGTAGAGCACAGCATAACGTACTCTGGCTTTGCTTTCTTTAGAAAATGGAGAAAGGCTTTCTTTTCATAAAAAAAAGGACTGAACTTCCACCATTTCCCCCCAAACCTTAGACCCACAAGAACTTAAATACAAGAGGACCAGCAGAGGTAGGAACTGAAGGTCCTGGCAAGGAGGAAAGGAAGGTATCAAATGAGTATTGCTACATCATGTTCTTGTCTTTGAGATTTGGGTTCATTTGAACCCCCGACTCTGCTTGCCCAAGGCAATATTTGGCATTATTAACCCAATAAATTGTCCAACCTTTTCTACAAGGTTAAGATACAGCAATTAATGCTGTGTGCCCATGCAGATGCTGGTTGACATGGCACCCTGACATGACAGAGTGTACATGTGTGTGCTCCTCCAGGTTGGAAGGCAATGGCCTTCCAATATCAGCACTGCCCTGGGCCAGCTGAGCTCCACATGGCTTGCCCCCTTCCCTGGCAGCCTACCGCCTGCTACCAGCTTTTTATCATATCACAGGTAACCCTCCTTTCTATCCAGGCTCATCCCAATCCTTATTAAGAGTTTGCTTCAGATAAGAGCATTGAGAAAACATGATCTCCTTTCCCCTTTCTTGCTCCCTCTCAATGACACTGTCCCCTTCTCAATGAAAATGGGCTGCCTATAAATCCATATGTACTGTTTGGTTCTCCCTCCCCAAACGCAAGCATGGTGCTGACCATACACTACCTTTCCTTCTTCCCTGCATAATCCTCTAGGTCCTCCAGCTATGGCACAGACTACTCGTCCCTCAACTCCAGCACCCCCAGCACCCCTGTGTGCAACAAAGCTTGGGGACACCTTGTGGAGTCAGACATGAGAGGGCTTTTACCAGGGCAATATGGAAGCGGGGAAAGGGGAACTACTCCATAAGAACATCGTTTTCTTCCAGGCCAGATGAAGCCAGGTATCCCTGATTTCATGCAGGACTAGAGGCCAAGCAGGCCTCCTGGGAGCCAGCCTGAGGAGAGAAGAGGCGTGGAAGCTGGTGGTACTTGCTTGCTGGTGCAGGATGAAGGTTGAAAGAGCTGTGGGTCCTGCTCGCTGCAGAGGTGAACCTGGCCCTTGTTTCTCAGCCCATGGCTGTCCAATGATCCACAGAAACAAGTCAGAAGAGTTTAAGGTAAATGATGGTGTTTTAAGAGACAGATGTGCTGAAGGCAGGTGTATGGTGTGGGAGAGCTGCGAGCCCTTCACCTCCCTCAGTCTCTTCTGAGTGAGAAGTGAAGCCATATGATTTTAGGTGGATCTCCACTTGACATATATCCATGTTATTAATGCTTCTATCTCCTTCTATTTCCCACCTCAACTCAGTGAGATTGCTTAGAGCCAGGGTGTGTTAGGCCTGATCAGCCCTTTAGTAATTATTGGTTTATGGAAGGAGGTGTTTACATGCACAATACTTAGAATAAAAGTTATCCTTGGGGCAGGGGTAGGGTGGAAGAAGAAAAAGAAAAAAGAGCGCAATGGTTTTCTTCTGTGTGGAACCGTTTAGCATCCTGGATTTCAAAGATCTTCAAAAACTTCCATAAACTGGTAACAAAACAATGGGTCACAGTTAAGCTCTTGGTTTCAAAAAGAATCTGCTTGTAATGATACGTGATGTATGTAATTATATCGGGGATTGACTGAGCTGCAGAACTATTCATCAGGAAATACACTGACGGTGTTACGTGCTTTGCAAAGACTGTATCTGCAGCTTGCACCCTTCAGCAGAGGCCAGAACATCTCTAACCCTTTCCCCATCAACACTTCCAGATCCTTCTGGCAGGAGCCACAGGGATGAGCAGGGAGTTTGGACTGTCTGATCTGCTCAGTCCTTGTTTGGCAACATCTACTCCCTGCAAAAACTACAGGCTAATGGGAAATGGTTAGAGCAAAGGGTCATGAAGGTTTATGTGAAATGGGTTGCAAAAGAAATCAGATGGAGCACTTCACGTCTTGCAGAAAAACCCCATGCCACTTTTTGAGGCAAAAATACCTGTAGGCCGTCACTACTTTGGAATATCACCTAATCCATGTTTCTGAGGCAGAATCTGCTGGTGGACTCAGCTAAAGAGGGCTTTTCTCAGTAGGAAGCTTAGCAGGCAAAGTCAGTAGGAAATCAATATCTTAATGGCTAAATAAGGCCTGGATTTGACCTGCAGTCCTCTCTCAGGACCATAGTAAAGCTTTGTTCATTTGCAGCTCATGTCTCAAGGGGTGTTTTGTCTCCTGTTTGTCAGGAAAATGAAATATCTTTGGAAGAACAGCACTGTATCAGGTTGTGCTCCTAGGAGTCAAGGGACAACTATTCCTCCCCTTATAAACAGCAGAATAAATCTTAATATCCCACCAGTGTGCCCAAAAGCATTTTCCCTGGCTGGCACCTTCTCTACCTTACAAGCTTGGCTAGCCCAGGGGACAGAGGGATTTCCAGAGCCAAGGGGACCACAGGACTGCATGAGTTCTTCCCAGCACCTTTGCCAAAGACAGCAGGTTAGCACGGGCAGGAGGGGAAGTTTCTTACAGAAATAGTGCTGAAGTGGCCACCTCTGACACACTTCATCTCTTAACATCTTTCTGCATTTCTTTCTTTGGATTCTTGTCTTTTCCTTTGAACGTAGCACTGCATGGCTGGTAGCTTGTTCACTGTCTGCTCAGAACGTGGCAAGTGAGAATGGCTCTTTTAGAGGCATCTCCATGGGGCTCCTACAGATGTCCCACAAGCTGTGCTCTTCATAACCAAAACCCACTGGGTCTCAAGTGCTCAGTGCTCCTGGTGCAGCCTTCACGCCCTCAGAAAGTGGGAAGTGGAGAGGAAAATTCTCTTTTCTGCTTCAAGAGATGCAGCTTTGCCCATAGGTATCTGTCTGTACATAATCTAGGGTTCACTTTTTACTGCCTACTTATTAAATAGGTATCACTGGGCTTGTAAATTAGGCTGTTCACTGAGTACCTGTCTTGCTTGCTCTTTACACCTGCACTTGGCGGGATATGGGCGAGCAGTGGATTTCAGGGGTCAGAAGGGGTGTGTAGAGAGGAGCACAGTGCTTACATTCATTATATCCAAAACCAGTTCTGTGGTTCACCTGAGTTAAGGGACCTGAGGGAATCCTTCAGTTAGGACAATTGCTGATACAGTTCTAATACCCCAGGTTCTCCTTTGGCAACCTGTAACTTGACATTTACAAGTGTTCACAAAATCAGACCACAGGTCAGTTAGCATTCTTTGAGCCCTGAGCTGCATTATCTATTGAATTCCTTAATATTGTGCTGGTTTTACTCTTGGCAAATTCAGCGAATGGCATTTTGACCTGTTTGCTAATGCACCTTCCTGCAGACTGGAAACGTTACTGGGTGGAACCAACATCGCTCTGAAGTACTCTTAAACCTGCAGTATAACACTTGAGGAGTGGAGGTGGAATGCAGTAGTTAGTGTCTCCACCTGCTTTGGATAAAGGAATTATACAACTCTGGAAACCAGGGAGGAGGCAAGTGATTCTGTTCTGCTCCTGTGAGCAGCTAACGCCAGCCTCTGCCTAGTCTCACGGAAATTGTGTTAAAAGTAGAGTTTGCACTGTTTTTCTGAAGCTTTGTGGATCCCTGTTTAGGGATTAGTTTGGGCTGGTGTAGCTGTCAAAGAAGCAGGTCTCAGGTCTGTGAGACTGAGCTGAATCCACAGAGATGTAGTTTTGTATCTACTGCCTATCTGAACTGGGGCTGCCGTGTATGACACTCAGCACAGCAGCTCCCCGGGATCCCTGGGTGGGGTGAGTTTAGTCATCCTGCCAGCTACCCACCAGGAAATCAGCAGTTCCCTGTTGCCACCTGAACTCTCAGACCTGGCCAGGTGGTTTCCATTACAGCACTTTGCCTCCAGGAGCTTGTATTTGGCTTAAATGCTTGATTTCCATAGCATTTTGGCTTTGCAGTCACAGTGTGCTGACTGTGTGCTAGTTCACGTTGAGTTTGGCCAACTCTACTGGGCAATGGGCTCGAGAGAGAGGCTAGCTCACACCCAGGTCTGCATCCTGCACAAGCACCAAGTTACGTAAATGATGAGATGTTTTACCTGGTTGTTCTAGGGTGGGGATATCACCAGAGGCCTGTGTTGTGGAAGAAAACAGGGAGATATTGTGTGTGATGAAGTTGAGATGGTACAACTTTGATTCAGTTTTGGACTGTTCTTTCCAAGATGCAGCTTATTTTTTGTCATGCAGGTAACAGTGTTTCTTATGGTCATGATTGGAACAAAATTTTTCAATATTCTCCAAATGGTTTTATTTATCTGAAGTATATTATCTTTTCAGAAATGTTATCATCCAGTAAATGTCAAAATGTCCTTATTTTCTATAGGAAACAAAAAATTGCCTCTCGACAAACTCTAGTTTCAGCATGGAGTTGTTTGGTTGATGACAAAGACCCAAAGCTGATTACTGGAAATCTTCACCTTGCTTCATTTCACACCAGAAAATTGTATATATTGTTATATAGGGCTACTGTATGGAGTGACCCTTAGTCATGTTGTTTAAGCTGCTTATTGCAACAGAAGTAAGATGTATATGGTAATCTTCTTATGCTTACTGAGAAACCTAAACAAGGCCGTACTGTAGTGGGGTCACTTATCTCTGGCGATAATAAGGTTACTATCTAAGGAGATATTAATGTTGGAAAAAGCATTATGGAGATTTCACGTTTAAGTCAGTGTAATTATTTCTGTTTTAAATAAGCAAACATAAAATATTTCCTTAATAACTTGACTGAATATCCACCCTCCAGAAAGGAAAAGGAACGAGTAGGACATCCTCATGGGATTTATAAGTCTGAGTGTCTTGTATAGGCAGAGTGATACTGTCCACTTTGTCTTCTCTAAGCAAGTCTTGCAGAACCAACAATTCGCTGTAGCATTAAAAGATTGTGCTGTCTGACAGAGGTGTGTCACAGTGTCTTTGGACTAATGGCAAGTGCTGATTTTCAGTAAAACTAAACATGAAATTATAAGATCATAGGTTGACATTACATCCGTAACCTTGTTCCTTCGAAAAAGTGGCTAAAAAGGCTGTGAGAAGCCTCAGTGAGTATGCTCCTGTTCCCTCCACGAGCTCCTTACAGAGACTTGCTCTTGTACATTCCCAGAGACTCCTCCAACAACAAGCCCAGAGGCTGAGGAGGACCCTGGGCAAAGCAGGAGGAAGGTGGGGGACGCATTCACATCATGGCTCTTGAGGCACAAGGTGACAGCAAATCTGAATCCAGATGGTTTTTAGCCAAGGATTAACTTTCTTTCAATGTTTGGGTTTTTAAGAGAGACTTGAAAAAAATAAGAAGAGCCAAGGAAGAGTTAATGATTTAAAAGTAAGATTTAGACCTTGAGTTTGAAACTTCTGTAGCAAAGCAGTTTTCTGTAAGAACAAAAAAGTATTATAGAAAAAAAGCCTCTGTTTATCCCCCAGGGAAAATATATCCTAGTTACACTAGTAATTCCCAAAGTGGGATCTACAGAGGGTCTGTGGAACATTTTTGGAGTTGTTCCTTGGAGGGCAGAAGCAGTCAGCAAGGGAAATTTTCTTTTACAGTACTCTACATGGAAAAATTGGAGTCATGAGTTCACATAAGAGGGGTCACTTTCAGGGCTCAGCTTACGTGAGGGGTCCCCTCCCACAAGGCCTTTTTGAGACACAGCAGTGCCAGTGAAGTGAACGCAGGAAGGGGCTGGGGTAGATCTGGGGCAGGAATGACCAATTGGCCTCTCTCCTCCTTCTGGCATCAGCAGAGATTTGCATTGGCACCAGGGATCATGCAGTGCAGAATGTTTTTCAAAAATAAATTTGGAAGCAGGCTCTGGCCCAGTTCACCAGTGTTGGATGTGATGGTCATGGAAACAGTCACAGGAACAGAGAGCAGGGGCTTGGGGAAGGCATGTCACAGGGATCCCATTAATACAGAAATCACTTTCCAGAAGCACAAACATGAGATTGAGCAATACATTTTGGGGTTAAAACCGAAGCTATTAATCTTAGTTGTACTGAATGCTTGCAGCTCCTATTCAAAAAATGCTTTGGAGAACAAGTCCCTGACACAATGCTTTAAAAATGAAGAGGAGCCTCTGGTGGGTTTTTGTCCTTGCTTACTTGCGTATTATGTATGAGAGAGATTTCTCCCAGGTTTTCGTTGATATTGGGCCTATTATGGCCAGCATGGAATAGAGGATCATGCCTCCTGAAGTAATCACCTGGGACATTAAGCTTATTAGGCATGTGTCTGGAGACAGGGGCTGCGCAAGGGAGGCAAGGGAAACCTGACCCCAGAGGTGTTTGGGTGCTGAACTGTCACCTGAGCTGGCGGAGGACCTCCACTTGCTGGAACTACCTAATCCAAAATTGTTGCTCTTTAGACTTTAAAAACACAGTATTACCAAGGCAAAGAAAGAATTCAGCAAAGCTGTGGACCAGGCAGAGCAGTATTTCTGAACTCTCCTGGTCTGGCTTGGTTTTTGAAGGTTTAGAGTTTGTTGAAGCACACACACACACAAAACCTAGCCATAGCATCCACCTTGAAATTCCTGTATCTCTTTAAGATGAATATTCTGCAAAAGGCCAGTTCTCCCATCACAAAGTGTCGGCGACTCCCTGTCTTCTCGCAGCACTCCCTTTCTCTCCTTTCACAGGATCTTGAAATGCAAGAGGCAGCTAACTGCAAACAAAAGGCAGAAATTTAGGGGCCTCATCTGTTTTTGATTGCTCTAAGGGAAGATGATGAATTAGACCATTGGGATGATCCATTGTGTAGCCCATCTCTGTTGGCACAGGCCAAACCTGACCCTCCCTCCCCCTCAATGTCCGTGCTTACAGTTTGGCTCTCCCTGCAGTGGGTGAGTCACTGTTCACTGTTCATTCATGAAAGTCAGAAATGGCACTTGGGAAATGTGCCAAATCTTTCAGGAATATTAGCTCCTCGATCGCTGCCCTGTTTTACAGCAGCTATGGGGACAAGAAGGACATAGGACATACACCACGGTCAGCTGCAGACAGCTGAAGAGCTGTGATGGATGACACGGTGCTGCATCTGCTCTGTCACTGGTGTGTGCATCCTCCATGGTCTATAGCGGAGCCTACGCCTCAGAGGTTGGTTTCTTTCCAAAGACAGAGTGATGAAATATCTATTGTGCTCGGAAATCTCTTTAAAAAAGAAAACACATCTATCTAGCCCTTTGCCCTTTGGCAGATGATTTGATCTCTTCTTCACCTGGTTAACCCAGGACATTTATTTTGTGAGCAGGGTGTCAGTTCTCATTTACCTAAAAGCTCCAATAGTCTTAATGCTTGCAGATACTGCTGCTGTCATGGCAACAAGGTTATTTATGCATAATAGATACCTACTTTTCTGTTTTTTTCAAGGTTGTTAAGTGGAGATAGGGTCAGAGGGGCTATAAAATAGAGTGGGGAAACTCCTAGCCCCACACACATCTTAATAAGCCCTCCAGACCTCCTTCCTCTTCTCTGGCACCTGGCTGACCTGGTTCAAGTCCCTGTAAGTGCCCTCCATCCAGCCCTTCATCTGGCAGGAGCAAGTGACAGCAGAAGGGCATGTGGAGATATAACCTGAAGATGCCAACATCCCTTTCAACACAGGCTGGGACACGCTGGTCTCCACACAGAGCAGCCTCTGTTGTGGATCAAAGTGCCATTTGCCAAGCTGCCCTCATTCACCCAGCCCTTTACTTAACTCGATTTATAATGTATGCTTTATCAATACTGCTGTCCAATTATTTAATAGCCAGGCCACCAAAGAAACAGGCTGATGAACAGGATTCGAGAGCTACAATTTCACTTCAGTTAAGCTCTCTTTTAAATTCTTTCTGGATTTCATCTGTCCATTTTCCATGGCAACCAGCAAAGACCAGAGGTCAGAGAGGGAAAGAGAGGGAGTCAGTCATTTCATTCAAATTAGATGAAGCTCTGTTAGGGATCAGAGCACTATGGAAAAGGCTCCATGTTCAACGAGAGTTATAGTGTGTGCCCCGGCAAACCTTCCTCTGCAGAGCTTTGTTGTTTTATTTCACTGAGGAGCTTCTTCTCAGGACTTAAAGCAATTCTGTTTACATATAATATTGAGTCCAAAGAGTGGAAAAACTCTCCACAGAAAGTGGAGAGTAAGTGGCGGCCAAGAATTCATTGTCAGATAACAATCCAATCTCCTGACAAATACAAAGCTTCTCGTCACAGCTCACGCATGCTGCCTCCCTTGGTCTCGCAAATGCTCACAGCTGCCTGCCTCCAGTAGAGCCTTTGCTGCGCTGCCTTGCCTGGGCTCAAATGTCCCAGATGTTGTAATGGTAAGAGTGATGCTGGGCAGCTGTGATGGCAGTTGCTCCACCAACTGTCTATGAGTCTCCCTGATCCAGCACGCCCATGTTTGCTGGGAACTCTGATGCTGGGCGTATGTCTCGGGAATACCTGAGACCCCACTG
>WEIS01093164.1:1514-27305 GCA_013389965.1 Todus mexicanus
ACCGTTCCAATAATTCTGTTTTACAAGTAAATTCCTATTATACATTAATAAGTGCTGTTGGTGGCTGAACTTCATGCCTTTGAGTAATGACCAGGTTGAAGGCAATTAGGCCAGCCAGGTGCAGCTGGGTTAGGTACTAATAAAAAGTTTTTAAATTTTACTATTTCCGTTTGGATTTTGAGGATGCATTCCAATCTGCCCAAATTAGGGAGGAAATTGTTTCCATGTTTTCAGCTGTTCCATGGTGACTATTACTGACCGATAACCCATGTAGATTTCTTTTTTTTTTTTTAACTTACACGGACACACTCCCATGCTCACAGTACTCAATGTCTTTATTTTTCAACAGAGCAGTACAATAGGAATACAAAGGAACTGTTATATAAGTTCGCAGAAGGAGTTTTCACTTCAGTCACAGGGTTAGCTGAGCTTCAGTGAAACTTGTCTGGGTTGCTCTTCTAAGTCTTTATCTACACATAAATGCAGAATAAGAATTTAAATGCAACCATGTCATCCTCCCTCCATCCCTCTGAAAGTCCAGACTGTTATGAACATGTTTTTCATAACATGCTAATATTTTTTTAAAGGACCTGAACACTTATTTTTCTTTAAATCAAGCTGACTCAACATTAACTTTAAAAGCCGTGTCTTCATTGAAGTGTACACAGAATGTGTAAAGTGCTGACAATGACTGTGGTTCAAGTCACAGGAGGAGGAAGGCTTTCTACCGTGACACCACCACAACCAGCCTGCAAGAGACTTCCGTGTGTGTGTGTACACATGCACACTTACATACACCTTCCCACCTTCTGGTCGTCACACAAGGTTTCATACATGAATCTTACTCTAACACGGCCTGAAGTTGAGCACAGAGAGCATCACACAGCCAATGGCCAAAGGCACCAGGAAACCACCAACACTTCTTCTCATCAGAATTTTCTTACAAGGCAAAGCTACTGCCAGTGGCCTGAGGAGCTCAGAGACAGAAGAGCTATCTTGTTCCTCACAGATGAGCCCCGAGCCCTTGTACGGTCCCAAGCTCCTCCACTGCATTATAAAGCTGGTGTCTCACAGGAGGCTTTATTCCTGGAAAATGGAAACCAGAGTTGTGAGTTCTTTTAAGGTGCTGACAGCAGCATTTGCTAGTTTTCGTTTCTTACTTGCACACCACACAGAGATGCCTCCTTGGCTCAGGAAGGCCTTGAGCCACAGTTTGCAGGTGACTGCGAGAATATTCTTCAGTGGATCAACACAAGCATCCTGCATTCCCATTGCCTGGAAAGGCATCCTCAGTGAAGCCTGTGCCGAAGTGCTGCTTAACAGGGACCTTAAATCTAACTGACTACAGCCACTTCTGCATGAAAGCTCCCAGAGAAGCAGCCAGGCCAAGAACCTATCACACCAGCAGGTGGGTGATGGTAGAGACACATTTTTATCTTTCCCAGTACCACAAATTTAGTGTAATAGGCTCTTTGATAAACAGATTTGTATTATGAACTATTTTTTGGTCAGAAACTTGACTTAGGAAATCTGTGAAGTTCCACCAGCATTAGCGGGAAGTTATCACTGAAATGGGGAGGATTTAGCTACAACGGAACTGCAAACTGCTCATTCTGTCGCTTTTGCACAGATGTGAGCGTAGGAGGAAAAAAAAGTAAAAATCATGGCTTTTTGAAACCAGAACAAAAGTATAATTCTGTGTGCCAATTTAAAACGCCATCGTTAATTCCTATGACTCTATAATATGAAATTAAACATGGTTTACATTTCACTTTTTACTTTGCAGGCAAAATTAAATAATTGTGCAGCTTGCACATATGGGCATAGGGGAAGCTCCAAGAAAATTACCTGCTTTGCTTTCCCACAAGCAAGCAGTGCCCCGAGGAGGGCAGCATGTAGACACGGATTTAAAAACGCAGAAACGTGTTCTAAATTACATGCTTTGCTAAAACTGCCTCGCCTTTCAAGGGATTAGTGAAGTACCACATGCACAGCCAAACACCACCATAAAATGTAGGTGGAAAGACAGCAGGATATTAAAGCAAAGCTCACCAAAAAATGCCCAAGTCCTCGCATTCATGGGTAACAGGAACAGATTATTTGTATCTGTAACATCTCAGAATTTTTTTGCTCTCAAGCATTGCTAGTCTAATTTTAAATGTGCTTACCTGAATCAAAAAGGTTTAAGAAGCAGGTCACCTAATACTGCTTATTACACAAGTAAGATAGTATCAATTATCAAAATCTTCAAACCCACTTATTTTTAGATAGGAACCAATTTTAAAATGCTTTTATTTCATTTTAAGGTGAATCAGTTTGATAACACAAATGATAATACATGTGATTCCCTCCGCCCCCAAATCAGTTGCTTAAGATTTGGTCAGTAAATTTCATTAAAAATATATCAAGGTAAAAATAGTTTAATTTTTTTTTTTTAAAAAAAAAGAGGCATCAGTTTCCAGATAGTTTTCTTGATCACTTAACGAAATCTCCAATTCAGTCATGTTGTCTGAAATATTACAGGAAGGAATATAATTTCCAGTTATAAAGATTCTCTAAAGTGGTTACAGTGCATAGAGGAAGAAACTTTACCAACACACCACACATTCGTTCGGTTCATAAATAAAACTAGTTTTAAGGTTTTTCTTATATCATCGTCATAACTGCCCAGTCAGTCTTTTCCTACCAGTCCTACTTTTGTCGGTGGCCTCAGGATGATATTTTAAGGTGAGAAATAAAACTGGACTGTAAATAGGGGGGAGGGGGGGGGGGGTGTCTGTGTTAATAATTAATTACAAATTACTTTTTGAAGACTCATGGAAATTTGAAATCTAGAAATATGGGTGGTATTAGCATGGAAAGAGAGTTGCAATTTCCAAACACGGGGAGGGGGGGCTGAATTAACATAATGAAGGAACAGAGTAGCTATTGGCATTTTAGAAGCCCATTACTAAGGAAGGAATAGGAGGACCAGGAGCTGCCCAGGGCCATCCGCGGCCTCGCAGTGCCCTCTGGTGCTGCTCCTGCAGAACTGGAGCATCTCGGAGCTCTCCCGGAGCACCCACCACTACCCACGCCGGGGCTCCTGGACACAGAGCTGAACACTCACGTCATAAAGCCCTTGTTGAAAATTCCACAGCCCCTACGTCATCACAGAAGCAGGGATTTCAGGTAGAGAGGGTAACTGCGGGAAAAGCACGAAATTCCACAAGGCGGCACTTGAACAAATCCCACAAGGAAATGGAAACCCACGACACAACCTTGTCCTGAAAAATGAGCATCCAGCAAATTTATCCCATAATATAAACATATACAACGAGGAAAGATCAGAATTATATGTCCACCTGATCACAAAACTCCAGGTCCCATATTTCTTACTGTTTGTAGAAGCTACAAACAACACAATCCCTTTTTCCCAGCCAAAAGATCAATAAATACTTTTTACATTTTTTTAAATTAAAGGAGCAATACAGACAGATGGATGCTTTCAACAGGGTGCTCTCACAACAACAAGAGATGCTTTCAGAACAACACAGAGGGACAATAATAGCACTTAACTCCAAATTAGAAACATCATCAAAGCTCCTTCTCCCAGAGGCCCTTCAGAGTAGTTTGGGCAGACTGGATTCAGCAGTCCGCATACAGGACACTTTCCCCATCCAGCCACTCATGGCAGCTATCTCAGTCTGGTATACTTTTCCTTTTCATTCCACAGGCACGCACCACATCTCAAGGCGAAAATCTGGACACGGCTCAGCAGCCCCAGGTGCCCATTTCCCCAGTGGAAACACCTCCAGTTCACCAGGAGGGAGGCACCAATTGAGCACCACTGCAGACCAGGCTGCCTACTGGCACTGGTACTTCAGGCCTTTAAGTCAAGGGCAATATTGTCACTAGCATGAGGATGCAAAGCTCTACAGTCCCCAGATCCTGCTGGAGAGATAAGTCAAACCAAGTGCTCATGACAACACATTCAGCCAGATAAAGCTTTGGGTCAGGATTGCTATTGGGAACCTGCTCCATCTCTCTCAAAAAAGAGGAAATGTCAGGAATACTTTGGGCCTCTCACTACAAGAAAGATGTTGAGGTTGCTGCAACGAAGGTGGTGAAGGGTCTAAAGAACAAGTCTTGCAAAAGATGGGTGAGGGAAATGGGATTGCTTAGCCTGGAGAAAAGGAGGCTCAGGGGAGACCTTACTGCTCTCTACAACTACTTGAAAGGTTGGAGCAAGGCGAGGTCAGTCTGTTCTCCAAGGAACAGGTGATAGGACAAGAGGAAACGGCCTCAAGTTGGCCCAGGGGAGGTTGAGTTTGGTCATTAGGAAAGATTTCTCCATGGAAGGGGTTGTCAAACACTGGAACAGGCTGCCCAGTGAGGTGGTGCAGTCACCATCCCTAGCGGTACTTAAAAGGTGTGCAGATGTAGCACTTAGGGGCGTGGTTTAGCGGTGGACTTGGCAGTGTTAAGTTACGTTATGGTTTGACTTGAATATCTTAAGGGTCTTTTCCAACCTAAATGATTCTATGAATATTCAAAGCAACCATTAAAAACCATTTTAAAAAAAAAAATTTAAAAAGGAAACAAAAGCCCTACCCCAACTTTGTTCCTGAATATCTTGAGTTTTCTCCAGCTATGTGGAAATGCCACATATTTACATATTTTTTTCGACATTAAGTCAAGTTTTGCTACCAATGCTGGAGCAGAGATGTTAGCCACTAATCATTAACCATTGTTACAAATTACTTCAGAAAGCCAAGCTTATTGCATCAAACAAGCATTTAAATAAAAAGAACAGAATTTCTAAATTTAGTTATACCAGAATATTCTCAAATGTTAAGTTAAATGCACTCATAGCTGCAAGTGGTGGCAGCCACAGGAATTTAAGGTTTCTGCGATAATCAAACTGCTCAGCCTAAATTTGAATTATTAACTTATCTCTTAATATTGGTATTCTTCCTACACTGAACAAAAACACACTTCCTTTCCTAAGATGTACTTTTCTTGTACCTACTGAAATATGAAACATCTCTCAATTACTGCCACAAGTACTTGGATTTAATGCCTCTTCCACTTCAGTGAAAGATGTTCCAGTATTTTCAAATAATGTTTCTTCCTCTAACAAGAATTCTTTTCAGCTGTATTATTTCAGTGTTTCTTCAGAATTCCAGACAGCAAAACCATGACAGAATCTTTGTAAAACAGACAATAAAACAGCTAGTAATGGCAAATGAATTGCAGTCACTGTATTTGTATTTTAGAGCTGTGAACATCCAGGCAGTTCTAGAATGGAAGGGGGGGAAAACAGAAGAAAAGGAAAAAAGAGAAAGAAAAAAGGATCACTTGGATCATTTTCTGAAGTGATCATTAACGAATTGTAAGGAAAATGCTGTGAACTTTGGTGGGTTGCTGAATAGAAACAAAAATAAGTACAATACAAGAATCCATCATTTCTGTGGCAAAGCGCACACTTTAACACATCCAGCCACTTAAATGCATGCTTTTAAGATGCCACTTTGCAGAAGTGTGCAAAAAGTTCCCTTTCTGAGCAACAAGGCACAACATCCAGCTTACTGGTAGGGGCCTCCAACCCAGGCTATAACCAGAGCAACAGCCTGGAGAGGAAAGATAATGATCAAAGAGATGCATAGTCCTAGTTCACTGAAACAAATTTTCCTTAAAAGTGCAGGAAGATTTTTTTTTTGCATCTTCCCCAAAGAATAATCTATGTGAGAAAGCAGCCCTACACAATAATTCTTTTCCTTCTCTCCCATAGAGCTGAGGCTATCAGCTACACATGAAGAATAATCATTCCAAAAGTAGGAGCTGCAAGCAGTGTTCTTAAACTTTCAATTAAATAAAACTAATGCTGTCATAACCACAGCTATTAGAGTAGGAATTTCATTAGAATAAATCTCAGTGACTAATCTGCACCTTGAAATATAAAAGCTGAGAACCAACAGGTTATTCTCTATTGCTCAGAGAATGACTATCGGAAAGACCCACAAACACTTGGACTTTCAGCATTTTCCTATCCCACCTTTTACTCTGCTCAAAGGAGTTACTGTTACGGTATTTGGGGAAGAGTTTCAGGTTTTCCCTCTTTTTTATTTTAAGACAGTAGAGACTTGGAAGCAGTCTTCTCAAGCTTATAAATAATTTTTAGAAACCTCAAACCCCCAAAACAAAACAACCCAAACCCAGAGCAGGCAGGATGTTTCTCATTCTTAAGTACATCAACCTGCAACTCATTGAGCAAGTCATCCAAAGACAGCCATACAATTGTACGGTAAAGTTTTACTAGTAAAGGTCTTGCCCTCTCTGTTTTCAAAGTTGCTGTAACTTTGCTAGGAAGAGAATTAAGTGCAATGAAATGAGAGAAAAAACAAAACCAGTGTTACGTTAAATTTATTTTGATTTATTTTTTAAAAAAGAAGCACTGCTTGTATCACTGACCCCTAACCCCTTGTGTTCACTGTGGGAATGTGAGAGCCAGCCAGGAGTCACTACGTGTGCCATCAGAGGTGGGATTACAAGGTACGTGGACACGGCCAGGCAAACAGTGACATTGCTGTGTGGGGTTGCAGGAGTCATGAATTCACAGAGGCACCAGCCTCAGCCATGCATGAGAAGGTCCCAAGAGCTCCCGGAGGACTTGCTGCGTAGAAGTCATTTCCTCCACGGCGCTGGCAGTTTTGATACCAAAGAAGGATAGATTAAAGGTCTGCTTAGCTACGTTATCACACAATACTATTTACTTCCTGATTCTGTTAAGATTCTGAACTGCACCAATTCACTCCATGTGGTCCAAAGCACAGCTGTGTAGTATTGCAGCCCCCAAAACTCTAAAGCTGCATATTGCATGGTAGTTGCCCCCACCCCTACAAAATGGGTAAGTCTTGCCTTTGGAAATGAAGCTGTTCAAAGACTAACTTGAAGCATACAGAGAGCACTTCAAAGTATAATTTTATCTAAGACACTTTTTCTACACTGTTTAGGAGGGAAAGGGAAATCTTTATTCCTACACACTGCCCTAAAGAAAAAATACACAAGTTGAAGAGCCAGAGCACAGAATCTTTGCCTGCTTTTAAACACCTTCAGTATCCGCAGAGCTTCTCCTCCCTGGGAAGCGCACATCTTCTAGAACAATCTACCTGGGCGTTAGGTACTTCACTGAGGTGAACTTGGAATCTACCATGATCCGACTTCAGCTTAAGCCAGTGAGAAAAGAAAGGTTTTTCATTGCGTTCAACACTCCACCTGAAAACAGGGTTTTTTTTTTTTTAGTTCCAAGAGTAAATTCAGGAGGTGAATTTACTTACTATAATAGGCCAGACCCACTGCAGCTGAACATCTACTTTGACGGAATTTAGGGGCAAAATGATTGAAAAAATAGGAAGCAATAGAAAATTGGAAGAAGGAGACAGGGGAAGGGGTAAAGAGGTGGTGCAGCAATTCAGTTAAGCTTCTATCTTTCAAAATATCATCAGCCTTTCCCAGTACTTCATCATTATCAAAATGGTAGCAACTATGCACATTTTGAAACAAGGTGAAACAGAATTTTTTTTAAAAAATATTAGACTTTAACTTATTTTGCTTCTGAGTTAAAAGAACATGCCCAATACCTGTACATAGGATTTATAATTTTTTTTAGGGAGAATTATAAATATCTCAAACAGAAGGTTTAAAAGATAGTTGTAAAATTTTAAAGTCTTCAAATAGCAGTAAGAAAAGGTAACCCCTGAAATTGAAAAGAAATAGTCAAATCTTCATAAAAATTCCTTACCAAAACATCTACTGGTCTTCAGGGGCAAAGTTATTTGTGTCTGTTTTTCTTTAAAGAACGTATGTGAGTTTTTAAAAAGGAAAAACATTTAACAGTGACACAGAAATTAGTCTTACTATCAGAAATAAGCTATTCTGAAGTTCCTTTTTTAAACGTTATGTTAGGACTAGCCAAGCCCTTTCACAGGTCATTAGTATGCAGGACATCTGTTAGTAGAAATAAATTAAAAGGATATCCATCCTAATTTTTGAACAATAAATAATCTTCAAGTATTTTCAAAAAGTTGTGAGCATGCCTCTGTCTAGGGCTACAGAAGGGACCTGTGTCAGTGTAAAGAACATTTATTCCCTCTAGCAGGTCAAGGAGAAAGTTTTTGACTACCTGCTTAATTTTCACAGCTACAATAAACCTTAGCCAAGAAGACGTGGCTGCTCTTAACTCTGCGTTTTAAAACATGAACGGATTCTAAACCCCTGCCATCTTGAAGCTGGCAAACACAGTAGCAGTTCTCTTTGGTCTCTAATGCTGCACATGGAACATTGCAAAGCATTAATCTTCTTTGTGCACTAATGTGAAGTGATGAAGCAGGATTTCATTCATGTTAGAGTGAAAGCAGTGAGCACGGGCTGCAGAGTGACTGGCAATTCCTGTTTAAACCAGGACACAATACTGCATCACGTATTAAACCTGAAGTTAGGAAGCAGAGTTACCACACCACATGGCCCCTGATCCGACTAAGTCTTCTGTCATATCAATGCACACAGGCATTCCCAAGAGATGGAGTGGTGGAAACTCTGCTGAAAGCTATGGAAACTCATTTTAGAAATACTCTTCTCCAGAAACTCATTTTAGAAATACTCTTCTCCAGTCTTCAGGAAATTTCTTTTGGAAACTCTCCTATCTGCTACTGATATGGGGGCTGTATTCATTGGTGACATGGAATGAATCAGACTGCAGCAACATCTCAAGCCTTTTTGCAATGTCTGCTCATGAAATTTATTTTCAGCGAGTTAAAGAATGTAGAAAAAAGTTTCAGAAAATTTAGAAGAAGACATTTAAAGAAGGGTAACAGATGCAATAGACATGCTAACTTGACACTGACAGTGATTAAAGTAACATTCTATATGTAAAGATACAAAGCAAGAGAACATAATTAATGCCAATCACTGTACACTTACAGGAAGATCAACTCCGACTACTGAATAGCTTTCTCACTGCTTTGACAAAGTTAAATCTCTTGTTGATAAAGTCAGTAGCACTTAAGTCACTCCACAGTAGGTTCTTCTGCTGAAGATGGGGATGCACAAGAGCGGGGGAAAGGAAGAATAATAAGAAAGCCAGAAACTCAAAAAAACTATCCTTCAATGACAGCCTCAGCCCTAAAGGCTGCAGACTGAAAGGAGCACATCTTCCACAGCTCTCTGCCTGGGCAAACAGAAGGCAAGAGCGTATGGCACAGAGATTGTCCAAAGCCAGACACACTGAGCCTTACAGCAGCCAGAATAAAGTCTTCCTCCATACAAGTAGTCCCAAAACAGCCTGCACATGTCTGACACCACCAGAATGCAGTTGCTTGTTTGCTAAGTGTCTGAATGTCACACAAAACCTCCTGTACAGCTACGATTTGCACGTCCCCTCCTCCTCACCATGGGCTGCAGGACAGACTGCAGTTCTTTTGTATGGGGAACCCATGCGACTGGACTTACTGATTCCCTTCTCACACATGAAGCATGGTGCCTGCTCTCCTTGGCAGCCACCAATGCTGAGATGGACAATCTAAAGACAGGAGGCTGACTCCTCTGCCCTCTTCCTTCATTTGTCATAGTCAAGCCAGGCACAGACCTCCAATACAGCCATGAGCTCCTGGCCACCAACCACAATTACTGAGGGCTCTGCTCCACCCACCAGCACAGAAGGAAGGGGAACAGAGTCCTTTTTGGGTGAGGATCTGAAACCAAATTTTTTCTCTATAGAGTAGAATTAAGGTACCAAAAAACACTTATATCAACCATGCTGGTATCAGTTTCTAATTCTCTGTTCTCCTTCGTTCTCTCTCTCTCTCACACATCATCTTCTCCCCCACAAAAAGCCTAATCGCTGATCACGCAATCTTAATACTTCTCTTTCCCCTCTAACATTTGGGGATGCTGGCTACTCACCTAACATCCAACCACAGCACCATATAAATTTGCAAATAGAGTTTTAAACTTGAATACTCACTTCACTAACTGAACAAAGGGAAGACTGGTTGCAAGTCTGAAGAGGTTATTGTAACTGAGAGGTGATCACAAGCAAATGAACTTGTAGTAGCATCATTGCTACGCTAGTTCTTAGACCCTTATAATGAAACTTTCTAAAGTGTACCATACTAAGTAAGTTACTACTCACCTGTTTGCTGAGGATACAAATCCCGAGATACAGAGAGAAATGGCAGAACATTGCTGATGGGAATCAGAATGAAGGGAACCAAATCTGGTTGGTGTGTGAGAAGTCACCTTGAGAATACCTGCAACATTTAACAACACAGTGGAGAGGGGGTAACTGTCTGGGAAACATTTGTTTTGGAAAGACCCAAGAACCAAGGTGGATAGCTAATAGGCAGTTGCGTGGGAAGGCTGAAATAGAAAGACCTCAAATTTTAATTCACAGGAGACCAAACTCCTAATAAAGTACGTGTTTTTAATAGTGAGAATAAACCACTGGAAGAGCCTAGCAAGTATCAAGATGGCTGGATACTAGAAATACTAAGCTCAAGATCAGAGCATACATGTTTTCAAAAGACTCTTAAGGCCAAGAAGCGCTGTAATCAGTGCTGTGCAAAAGGCTCAGAGCACATCAACCGAGTGAAGTTTCCTGGTCCACAAACCAAATTTTGATAGCAGTGTTTGCTAGGCTTTTTAAAAATAAAAAATTCAAACTTGAAACGGTGGTATCGAAGTTAATTTTCTTTTCTCCAGGGTCTTTATTCTCTGAGTTTTAAAAGGCAGATATAGTAGCCTATGCCCTCCTACCAAGTACTTCTGGATTCTTCTTGNAAAGATAAATGACAGCTGTACACAGTCATTTTTATCTGTGCCTCTGAGTCAGGATTATCTACAGAAGCACGTCGAACAGAACTTAAACTCCTGCTGCTCAAACACCGTATCAAGCCCAGGAAATTCTTACCCCACAACTCATTTCTCTGGAGCATGGAGTCAACCCTAGAAGAGTTGAGACTTTCTCTATGCAACAGGAATCCAAAACCAGTAAATAAATAAATAAATACATAAATAAGACTTTGCCGTCTTAAAGCAAATCTGACAGACTGGGGAATCCCACTGAATAGCACAATATCACTGGTCTACCACTTGCAACGTGGAGTGTTTTCTGTCAATGTGAGACATCACCACAACAAAACAGTCATAAGAACCACATCACACAGGCATGAACCTCTTCCTTCCTCACTATGTGAGCAAACCCCAGTCAACCTCACCACGCTTCTGGACCCTTCCTGTGTCACTGATGACACATGAATGTCGGCACACAAGAAAGCAAGTACCTGACTGGGACTAAAATTCATTGTAAATGTTTATCCTTCCACTTGTGCATTCCCATATACACCCAGGACTGTCTGCACAGTGTTTACACCTCTCCTCTCTTTCCCCAGAAGTCATCTCACTCCCCTGAACGTGGTCCTTTGAGATAAATTAAAGCTCTAGACAGAATGTACAGATTTTGCTGCCTGATGTGCTCATAAAGACACTCAAGCCTATCATTTGCTCAAAATCTGACAGGGTTTGTTTTTTCACTATGCTGTAAAGCTTTGGCAGTCTTCATTATTGAGAGTAAAAGATTGGTAGCAGCTCAGTTTTGTCACAGTAAAAACCACAAACCATTAAAAAGAAGTCCACCAGAGATGTACCTTTGCTGGTTCGTTTTTACAGCTGTCATTTATAATAGTATTCAACTGCGTAGAAGTCAGGGATGGGAACCTTGCTGATTTCCGTACCAAGTTACACACAGGAGTAAAGTCCCAAAGCAGCATCTAATCCCTAGTAGAGTTTGAGATCTAGTTAACATTTGAATAGAAGACCACTCCAAGCCAGAACATTGCAAACATGGAGTCTTTGCACACACTGTGACCACATCCAGAAGTCTCCTGGGTGCTAACTCTTCACCTACTCATTTGGAGCAGAGCTGTGACCTGCTCCTCTTGACAATCTAGTAACAAACTTATCAAACATCTTTGGTAATCTTGCCTAGGCAAGAACTTTAGGTGGAGTGAGCCATTCTCAAACCTTTAGCCAAAGAGAAGCAACAGAAAATAAGGCATTAACTTGGCCTCTGAAACAAGGCTCCAAGTTAAGAATAAACTCTTTATTATCGCCTGGACCTACTGGATAAACTAAGACCACCATCAAGGTTTGCTTTAAGACATAGACTCCTACCAATACTCCTTTAAGGTTACATTACTGCCAGCTATATCTGTCGTATCTGCAATCAGCTTAGGTAATCTAAATGAGCATCACTACCTAGATCAGTACTTTCCTAAAAACGGTATGAAAATTCATCTTTTCTGCCAACAAGTGACTCTGGAGTTCTAAGAACATATATTTAAAATACTGCGACTGGCATAAGAGAATTGTTCAAATCCAGGAGTCACATGCAAAGTACAACACCAAGAACAACGTCGTTCTTTGTGTCAGTTGAGCAGGACTGATCTTGGAGAAGAGAAAGTGCTTTTTTGTGCACACGAACTAAAAATGTTCCCAGTACCCACAGTCACAACAGTTCTTAACCTGGGCTTCCAAGGAAATGCTCGTTGGCAGCTCCCGTCTGATGTATGGGACATGGAAGCCAACCAAGCGTCCTCCCAGTAACTAACCTGAAACCTTTGACAGCGGCACTTCAATGGGAGGATGACACATGCCTGAATACCGAGGAAATGGCAGTCTGTGGGTGCATCTGGGTGTTTTCAGTTAGCCCAAAAAGCAAAGCAAGAAGCCAAGTAAGAACTGAGAGACACATCACTAACAGAGAACAGAAATATCTAAAAGGAGTACATGACTTACAAAGAACAGACCTGATTGCTGCTTCAACATCAGTGGTCATCAAGAGTCACATGAATGTATCAACCTGGCTCTTTGGTAACAGTGTTGATAAGAAGGACACTGAGGTGCTGGAGTGTGGTCAAAGAAGGGCAACAAAGCTGGTGAGGGATCTAGAGCACAAGTCTTATGAGGAGCAGCTGAGGGAACTAGGGTTGCTTAGCCTGGAGAAAAGGACACTCAGGGGAGACCTTATCACTCTCTACAACCCTGAAAGGGGAGACTGATGCAAGGTGGAGTTCGGTCTCTTCTCCCAAGTAGCAAGTGATAGGACAAGAGAAAACAGCCTGAAGTTGTGCCACGGGAGGTTTAGACTGGTCATTAGGAAAGATTTCTTCATGGAAGGGGTTGTCAAGCATTGGAACAGGCAGACCAGGGAAGTGATAGAGCCACCATCACTGGAGGCATTTAAAAGGTATGCAGATGTGGTGCTGAGGGATGTGGTTTAGTGGTGACCTGGCAGTGCTGGGTTAACAGTTGGACTTGATCATAAAGGTCACTTCCAACCTAAACAATCCTATGATTCTATAAGTAACAGCACTGAATATGGGAAAGAGTGAAACACAATCATGCCCACTGCCAGTTCCTGCAGCAAGGCATGAGAAATCAGCAACTGTTTATGGTGGTAAGATTAATGTAAAACACGGAGAATGTTTTCTACGTAGAAAAAAATTTCCTCAGAGGACAGTTCTAAGAGCTAAAACACTGTAAAAGGCAGAAAAGGAAGCAGAGGTAAAGGTGAATGAAGTCTGGTGTTATTCATGTTTGCACATAGAGTAGATCACCTTGCTGCAGTTGAGAGAGCTTTTCAAATTGTACCAAAATCCTAGCTAGCTGCTCCATCTCCATCCAGGCAAGAACAAAAAACAGCAGCTGGTAAGAGGCGGGGCACGAGGGAAGAGAGAGAAACTTTTAACCTACACCTGGGGGAATTGAGCCTAAGAATCTTAATTGACTCAATTAAATCTGCAGAGAACAGAGAAACTGTAAATACTAGAACTGGCTTGGAAAAGGGAAGGGAAAAGCCCTTGAAGGCAAAACATTCTCTGATTCTATGATCTCCGCTGTGCCATGCAATCCAGAAGACAGAGGTTTGCCCCAGGGCTATATTAGGGGTTAGGCTTCATGGTTTACAATTTTGATATGCCATTGCTGAGGTTTCTCAGGATATCTCATGAGAGGGCAGGTTTATGGTGTATAATAGAAGCACTTGTTCTACTACAGACATTCAAATCTGGGGAAGAACCCATTATCGTATACTGAAGTATCAACCCAACCACACGTTCCTTCCAGTAAAGGAGATACAGGAGCTGAGCCTTTTCTACTTTTTTTTTAAGCTATTTTAAACAGATTCACAATGTAAATGTAAAACTCCACTTTCCACATATAAATGGAAAACTACATGATGCCTTTCTCCTTAGGGTGTTATCAGTGTAACTAAAGAATAGATGGGTATGGTAGTGGTGTCAGTTTTTATGGTAGTAGCATAGCTACACAGACCCTTCCACAATGCTGGTACTTGGCCTCCAGACCAAGCATCTAAGAGAGAAACACTTCACATGAAACAGCTACCACAGACGTAAGTAATGGATTCGGCCATCTCATTATAAAGTTCATCTGCTCCCCCACGTATTAGCTGGGGAATTTTAACATTTCGGCTCCAAAACTACACACTCAAGACATGATAGAGCATACAAATACTCTAATAAATATTACAAGTGAGCATGAATACTCTCATAAATATTACAAGTGTCAACAACAGAAGACCTGAGTTTAAAGAATGGGATTTAAAACCCGTGTGTAGTTTATGAACTGTACAGTGCAAGTTTAGCCTCCAAAAAACGTTATCTAAACCAGATGTTGGCTTCACAACACTCAGTGTATGAAAAATTGTTTTAATATTTATACCTAGCACAAGCACCGCCATAAATCAGACAAAAGGCAAAACGTAACGAGCGTCCTGGAGCAGAGAAATTACAGAGCTCCTGCTCTGTAACACCCGCGTGTTCGGAAAGCCAAGGGAATAAATCTCACGGTGGCTTCACGATGTTTTGCTTCACCTGCCGTGTCATGAACTANACGGTGGCTTCCAGGTTTTTTGCTTCCCCCGCCGTGTCATGAACTACAAAGCCAAGAGAGAAAAGGCCCAAACCAAATTACTACCAATAACAGCTAAACGCTGCTTTACCGGCTCCCCTACACCCTGCGGGGGAGAGAGGGGGAGCCCCTGGGGGCCGGAGCGGGGCAGCCGGGAGCGGGGGGCGCTGCCCGCGGCCGCCACACGGGGGCGCCCCCGCCCGCGGCAGCAACTAAAGGGCGGGTAAGGGGGGGGGCTGAGGGAAAGCGCGGGGGGGGAGCCCCACACGATAATCGCGATGGGCGGTGTTAAAGGCCCGTTGAGGTTCAATAACCTCAAAAACCTACCTTCAGGCTGAAAAGTAATAATGCCTCAGATCAAATCAAAGAGATGGGAACCGAGGACTTCTGATCAAAAACTACCCAGCGCTGCCCCTGAGGAGCAAAGGGCGGCTGGGGCCCAGCAATGGGCACAGGCACAGGCAGGGTCCAGAGGGAGATGTACCAGCTCCTACCGCTCCAGAGCAAACTGAACATGAAGATCGTGTCCGCAGGAACATCAGTTTGCTGTCACAACATTTTAGTTCAGTGCCGCACGAAATCGCAGTGTCAGACCGCTCATGTCAGGAGCAGACATTGTCAGGCCAGCTTCTTCCTCCATACAAACCATCTGGTTTAAGCGTGTTTTGCTGTCAAGAAGCTTCACCTCCATCTCCCTCCTCCATCTCCCCAAAAAAGTTCAGATGCTGCCCATGAGCTGTCAAGTGGCACCACATGCTGCAGGGAGAGCAGGCAGTTACGGATCGCTACAGGCTAAACGACGGAAGCTGCTTTAAAGAGAAGTTTGTGTAATGCTGTATTTCAAAGACAGAATTTCTGCCTGAAACATCTCACAGGTAGAGAAGGGCAGGTACTGATGCAGGAAGGCAGACCTTTCACCTCCCCAGGCTGAAGGGGACCTGCTTTTTTTTCACATCTAGGAATAAAGCATGTCACAACTTCATTGAAATGTTGTTTCCAGCACAGCTGGACTCAAGACTTTCCATGCTACCCACTGGGTGGGCATAGAGGGTTAGAAAAAAAGCCATGCAAAGTACGAGAAGAGAATGGAGAAAATAACCTGAGTGGTTTCAGATCTTGACAGCAGTTTGAAGTTGTTGCTCACTTTTCAGTAGTGCCATCGTAATCCTGGAGAGGTCCAAGCCAGCTCTGCTTCAGTAAGTGGTTTACAGTGGACGCCTCACTCATTTTACTGGGCATTTCCAACATGACCAACAGCCCAGGCAGCCACAGCAAATAATAGGGGGATCGCCTAGCTTTTCAATTCGGCAATTTGTGTTGTTGTTTTTACAGTTGCCTTTAACAGGTTTCTACTGGCAATAATCTGCAATCAGCTTCAAAAACCACGCCAAAACTAAATGAACAGAACAGCATCACCATCACCTCCAACATAAATAGGCTTATATGCTGTTGGAAGCCAGGCTGAAATGCAGGGCTTTTATGTTCTAGGTGCAACTTGCAGAGACCTCTCTCAATGACAACCCAGAGGAGTGCAAAAAGATTGGAATAAAAGAAGCAATGCAGCAAGAGCACTCATGAATCCCATGTAGTTCACTTCGCTTCAGCCCACTTGGGTGGTTTTCTAACTGTTCTCATTGTTCCTGCTCTATATGATGGCAGCAACACTGACCCATCAGTTGGATTTGGGCATTACTGGATATTTGAATGAACCAGAGCAGCAATGCAGAACTGAACTTTTGGCTCTACTAATATTTAAATAAATAAATAAATAAAGTCTGTATTATATTCCACTTTCTATCTGTGGCATTTAATTACTGAAGATTCCCCATCACAGGGCAGTTCTTTATTGCTAAGACCGTGTTACAAGCTAACATTTGCTGCTCAGCAGCAGAGCAGCTCAGTTCAACACAAGCAGCCTAACAGAAGAACCACAGACAATGTGTCACCTTGATAACCCACTGTCCACAGGTGCAGTGGGGACCACAGAGGGCACTGCGCTTCTGGCTGCTTTTGGGACCACCTTGGGTACAACAGACACCAAGGAAACTGAGATCTACTCCCAAAAAATCAAACACAGAGGCGAGGTGTGGGAAAGTGCTATCAGAAGGAAGTCAGAAGAAAATCTCTTGGTCTAAATGTAAAACCTGTTGAAGTAAGTAACCCTTAGGAAACTGCAGGTGTTGCCGTGTTACTTGAACTTTAGTTGCTAGAGTAAGCTGGCAGTACACTCTGTGCCACGTTGCCATCAATTTGAAGAACACAGTGCAGTTTGGAACAACAAGAGGAGACAAGGCTGCTTTGAAGGCATGGGAACTCCCTGGGTCTGGCATTTTGCTTTTGCATTCAGAATCAGCAGCAAAGGCAGCCCTAGGTGTAGGCACTGAGAGAACCTAGGGGTACATTCTAAGGCAAGAGGTACTAAAAAAAAAATAAACAAAAATCTTAGCCAATTCAAACAGCTACTTATGTTTGGACACCACCATAATAACCTCACCTAAACTCAATGTTCCGTTTGAGGAGGTTGGACTACAGGCATTCCTAAGGTGCCTTACAACCTGAAGGACTGAGTGATCTAAATAACCTCCAATGATCCACTGGGGACAGCTTAAAGGAGAGGCAGCTGGTGGACAACAGGGCATACAGCCACTCCTCACAGGTTCTCAATCTTGCATTAGGGTTTCACTGTCCCTTTCCAAGCAAGGCACAAGCTAGGAAGCCATAGCAGCTTAGCAGATACTTTTCTTGCCTTCACAGGAGATCCAGAAGCTGGATCCCAGAGGCAGCAAGCAACCTAGGGAGGTGTCATCCTGGCTCTGAAACTTTGGATGTAATCAGCCATGAAGGGGCTAGAAGTGTTACCTATGCCAAAAACCTATGCCAGAGAAGGTGCAGAAACTCAGGTCAGGAGAGAGGACACAACTAGCAAGCTCCACCACCAGCTTTCTGGAGGCACTTTTTTGGTAGACAGCAAGCTTTAAGTGCTGTTTTGGGGCACCTGAATGATCTTTTAGAATGGGCTAGGGGCTTTTTGCTGAGCTGACGCAGAGTATTTTATAGGGTCCAGAAGTAAACACTGTCAAATACAAAAGGAGGTCTTCTACATATTCACATACAACAGAATTAGACTCCAGAGTGAGGATTGTTTTCCTGATGCAGTGAAGATGGAAGGAGTCTGGACAACTGAGTAGCTGAAATTTCATTGACACCAGAACTGTGTCAGCTCCAAAACAAACTATTTCAGTTATCCTCTCTTTTCCAGTTCATGCAGGAGGCACACAGAAGAACACACAGTTGGTTTGATATACATGAAAGTTGTTTTATGGTGGGCCCAAAAGGAGCAGTGCAGAAGGCAGAACTTGGTTGGGCGTTCTGGCAGAATCCCATGCCTGTGGCATAGTACCTAAGGTGGCAACTTACATCTGTTGCTGCAGCCTGTGGGCAGAACATCCATACATCAACATGCAGTGGTTAAGGAAAAACAACATGAGAATTCTTTGTGTTATGGAAATCAAATGGAAAATTGTGGTCTTGCATCCTTTTTCACATTGTCCATTATGATGGTGAAGTGGGCATGTCACTCCATCTACCTGAAGCTCATCACACCGTGCATCAAGTTCAATTATAAGGTTTTAAGAGAAGTTACAACTGTGAAGAAAATCAGTTAACAATAATTCCATTGGGGAACAAGAAAACCTAAGAGAAGTTGTCTTCATGTAGCAGGAATGTATGTGAAACCAGGCTAGAGTGAACAAAAACCCCTGACTCATCATCATACTAAGTAAGCACTAGAAAAGTGAGGCAGTACAGTCATGAGATAATGTCAGACACAGTGCTGAGGTGCAGTTCACTTCCACAACCAAGACCAGAAGAAAAGCATTAAACAATCTTTGTCTCATCGCACAGTGGCACGCACTTAAACACGAGGAGCAGCCAGTCCAGAATCTAGACAGATACACATCTGCTCGACCATGCCCACCTCATGGTGCAAACAAACCTTCTGCTCCTCAAGTGATAGTTATTGTTAACTGGACACCATATCAGGGCCTCTAGCGATGGAGTCATACAGCACAATGTGCTGCCTCAAGCCATAGGCAGTATCTCTTGCACTTGTAGGCATATCTGTCCATTCTGTGAATGAGCTGTGGTTTGCCATTCGCACCCACACTTGACTTTTCTGCCATCCTTCTACAGGTCAGGACCTACTGTGCAACTCAAGTGCATCAGCGAGGCAGGAGGGTAAGGGAACTGTCCCTCTCCACCGATGCAGAAGTGGAACGGATGCAGCGGCCCTCTGCGTGTGAGAGTGGCCAGAACTCCCAGAACAGGAGGCAGTTGAAAAGGCTGCCTTTTCAGCTACATGGATATGAAAACACAAATTTTGTCTCCCCTAGACACTGGAGTCTACTACCTTCACAGTAAGCCTTCAGATAGCCTCACAGAGAAACTGGATATAAAAATACTGTTAAATAATCATTTGCAGACCAGGGTGTCAAAATCGCTCACTTGGCGATACAACAAGAATGTGACATAGATAATGATTCAGCAAAATCAAGTTCAGCAGCCAGCTCAATCTCTTCATTCCTCTAATAAAAGAAGTTCAGGTTATAAATAGAGCTCCCACATAGAAACAAATATAATGATGCTGACTTAATGTAATGCTATGTCATAACACACACACACATCTGTGCATTAAAATATAAGTTGGCAAAATATACTTTTGAATGAAGCTGGGAAAACTAAGTTCTGAATAGTATCTTAGGGAGCCAAAAACCAATTGCACATCGATGTTTGAATACAGCAAACACCCGATGAAGGGTATTTTAAGTCATGGTGAAAAAAAGACAGAACAATAATGTCCTCTTTCTGTCCCCTGCTCCCTCCTTTTTGAGTGTATTCTCAGTACCTTCTTAGAAATTATCAATCATTTTCAAGAACTTGTGCTGCCTTCCAAGGAAGAAGCTGCAGAGTCACAAGAAGCCGATGCAGATTATTAAAAACTAACAACTGACCATCACTAGAACAGATAGAATTTTTCTTCTCATCTCATCCACACATGGAATTTCAGCATTACAATGCCTTCAATAATCAGCCTTCCTCATCTTCTGTAAATTGAAGAACCCTGGTCAAACACAACATGCTTGTAGTATTAACCGTGTGTGAGAGCTTTGGAAAGGTCAGCTCTGACCGAGAAACAGTGACAGGCTTTACTGAGACATAGAGCTTTTTCTTTTCTTTCTGTGCATCTTGAAGTACTCACTGAATTTTACAGACTTCTATTTCAAACAGAAATATTGATGTTGACACACCAGAGTTAGAAAGGGCAGACTATGCCTTTTATTAAGCTGCAGCATTTTATGGGGAAGGAAGTTGAAAATCCTTTTACATTCATGTTAGGCTCTACTTTTTATGTTGCAGCCATTCAAAATATGCAGTATATCTCAAGCTGTATGCATTTCCATAATATATTTAAATTGCAGTTAATAATTAATTAATCTATCATCAAGAAGGATGCATATCTGTTTCCACAGCTATACAATCATGCTTCCCTCCTGCAAAGAGGCTTAACACAAAGGAATACAATGATGAGATAAAAAGATTGAATACTCTTGAAAAAATTTAAAAAATCTTTCCCCACATTTAAACTACTGTTATAATAAATCCTGTAGGTCATTACTCTTAAAAACCTGACTGCTGCAGTAAACTTTCATGACTCTAAGTAATTTTTTCAACTGTATTAGGAGTCCCCTTTGGCTGCCCATTGCTGCTGTGCTTTTTTCCTTCTGAAGAAGGATACCCACAAAGAAATTAGTTGTACTAAAATCATGTAGAATTTTACATGCCAGCAGCTAGCAGCAGTACCAGCACTGGAGAGTCTCAAGAACAGGGTGCATACAAACACCTGGAAATTTAACACAATGAAAACAACTATACAGTAAGCACATGGTGAAGGTAAATCCATGAGCATGACTTGACAGTAAGCAACCTCAATAACAACCATAGCGATGGAAGCTAATTGGTAAGATAGAGGACTAACAAGAAGAGTTCCCCGAAACTAGAAGAAAGCAGCAAGTAATAAAATGAATGGCTCTACAAGCATATCATAATACACAGCCTGCAAATCAGTGAAGGATCGGCACAACTAGGAACACATACCAAGTCCTGGGCTTCCTTCCTCAAGATGAAGTTAAAACATAGCGAATGCCTGAGTGAATAAGCACTGCTGTGCACCCAGAAAAGAACTACAGATGTTCACAAATAGTACTCAGATAATTTTTTTTAAAAATTGGTAACAGGGATATATTATTACTAATAATGAAAATTAAGAGGTGAACAAGTAAGTTCACCTACTTATAGAGACTCTGCTAGGTCAAGAACCCTTTCTAAACAAGAGGAGTATAACACAAGCTGCATTTGTGCATCCATCTTTAGGTTATTCTCCCTCAACCCAGAAAATGAGTGGGCAACAGACAAATTCGAGTACGACAAATAAGTCAATCCAGCACCCAGAACAGAAGTTTAGCATACAGAATTCATTAGATAACATTTTTTTGGTGCATCCTCATGCCTGTAAAATCAGACTGCATTTCAGTCTCTACTACAATACCGTCTGGGAAAAAAAAAACACAACACAACAAAACAGAACTCTACACCTGCCCTCTCGTGCAGTCACTATTCCAGGGGAATAAAAAAACCACCAAAAGGAGTAACAGGGGTTGTAAAGGAGTTGTAAGCACCCTTTTAGCACAAGGTACCAGTACACTGTGACCTTCCACTACACAACGCAGATGGAAGTACCAAGGGCCAGCATCCCAAAAGGCAACCTCATATGCTATTTGAACATTTCATGTAAAACATGAGAGCGCAGTGGAAGGTGTTAAAAGTTTCTTGGAAAATAACAGTCATTTAAGGTAATACTTAAACAGAACTAACAGACATCTTTGCTAAGTGATAGCTCCTGTCCTTTGTTATGCATCTCACCCGAGACCCTGTCCATACCTTAAGGCTGTAAGGCTTCAGTTTTAAAAATTAGACAAAAAGGGTAATCTCTACATGAAGATACTCATTTACATGAAGCTTTACATAGATGCAGTTAACATCTCTAACAGCATTCTGTCTCCACTAAGACTTCATACTAAGACAGCTAAATTAAGTGATATCTTGAACAGAGAGGAGGCCCTGGTGAGACAAGCAAGGACTGAGACAAACACGCTCCCTCTCAGTCATGCACAAACACATGCTACACCCCACCCACCACAGTAAAGTCCTCAATACTCCATTCAAATTTGCTGAGTTATTTTGCTGTACTCGGCCTGAGCACATTACCAGGCTACCTGTTTAAAAAGCTGGCTACACCATCCAAATTCTCCTGGCTATTTAAAGTTTCTTGGATTTGCTTCATGTAAGCATGGGGGTTTGTTCCTCCTATTTGTGTTGTATGAACAGGAATTCTTCCTGTTACGTTCACATGGTGATACATTCCTCCATTGTTCTTTCTCCATCTTCTTCCACCAAGTTAATCTACGTTCCCTCTGCAAATGAGCTCAGTTGCTCCACAGTGGGGCTCAGGCTACACAGCTTGTATGCCTTTCTTTCTGGAGTCAAGAGACTCTGGAAGCTGCTGAAGACCTGCATGTCCACAGCTACCAACACGTGAAAATTTGGAGTATGCAAATGAGAATTAGATGCCGGAGCTTTCTCTCCAACCACATTGCACCACAGAGGCCAATATTTTTAATCTTGCTTTAAAAAAACACACACAACAACAAAAATAAACAAAATCATACCAAGAAAAAGCTATTTTAATCAGGACTTCCTGGTAAGGAATGCAGCAGGTGCTAAGAGCTGAAGGAAACCCACATCTGCTCCACTGCAGCAGTAGGTGCTGCCTGATCAGATTTTATAACACATACTTTGCACAAGCATGGATTACTCAGAATCTGAGGAATGCAGTCTATACCGCTGGGAGACCATAAAAATATAAAGAATCTGTGGTCCTTCCTGCAGCACGGATCTGGAATGCTGGTACTGTTTATGCAGCGTTACAGTAATAGTAGCCCCAAAACTACTGTCAGTATGATTAAAGCCACTAGTACTGCCAGCCCTGGCCAGAAAGCCACGAGGTTTGTATGGCACACTGAGACTTAAACTCTTCTAGCTCTGCATGCAAGGTAGAAGCCCATCTGCCCGCTTCACTTGATCACAAACTTAGAAAGACAAGAATTACCGCTGCTTTTGGAAGGGATGAAAAGTAACATCAGGCCAGCCTTCTTCCCAGGTTTGCAGAAGTTTGGGTGCCCAGGGATGCTCGTGAACTCTTGACGTGTGACCAACAGCTGCTGTCCTTGCTACAGAGTCACTGTACCACTAGCCTGGACTGACTGCCGTGTAAAGAGCTTTGGGGCACACGAAGCAAGGACTGTGTATCTACAGCAAATTGTATTCTGGCTGGTTCAGCAGGGTGGGGAGGCACGAGCCTCTATTTGGCCTTGTAAGGAGCCACATTCCTTCAACTGCCTTGTACCAAGTTTCAGGGGATAGCCACATTTATATGCGCCACACAGATAATGCACTTGCAATGCTTTGGGACTGATATGAATAGGAACTATTCTTCCCTTTAATTAGCATTTTTACCAGATGAACACTGCTGCAAAGTGCCAGGCTGTGGAGTCCTCCTGCAAGTTCCAAGAGATACAAAACCAATGGCGAGAGCATACTCGAAATCAGAAGATTTCCTTTTGCAGCTAAGATTCGTTTTGCCCATTCGAATAAAAATAACACAATTATCAAAATGATCACATGGGATAAGGACAAAACCAGTGTATTACGCAAACCCCGAGGAGTTGTACATAAAACTCTGCTGCTTTCTTGGGCAGCTGCATGATGTACTTTGAATGGTGACTAACAATATAAACATCGATAATGAAAAGGAAATGCATTAGTACACTTCCAAAAAGATAGCTTAGCATAAAGTTATCTAGAATTTATGGGTTTTTTCTAAACAAGTCAAACAGCTGATCCTACACATGATCATACACACAAAAAGTAGCCATGGATGACTATTAGACCATTTACAAGCATATTTCTCTAAAACTTCATCTTAAGTTCTAGTAAGTAGGAAAACTATGCATCTAGAAATGTAGTAGACATCAGTTACACTGTTTGAGTGTTGGTGTTCTTGTATGACCGGATGAATTGCCAATTAAATAGAAGGACAGTATGGATTAAGAAAAAAAAAATGAATACAGGAACATTGGTGTGTTTCCTAGCAACAGCTCAGCTAAAATTACTTAACATTTCCACTCAATCAAATGTAAATTTGACTATGTTATCCCTTAAATGTTGATTATAACATGCCTTTTCAAATGCAAATTCAATGTGTAAAGTGAATGTAAACGTTGACAAAGCTGATACAAAATCTCCTGATTAACATCATTTGCATGTACACAGCAACATTATTACAAACCTTCTAAAGACAGAAGGAAATGGAAATTGGATAGAGAATCACCTTCTCCATCATCTCCTTCCTTCCCACTTTGCTTAAGAGCAAAGCAGACAAAAATACAAAGCCTTTTGGATTGCATGAAAAATTCCAACAGTTTCAGAGCTGTATCTGAATACCATACCCTGTGTTGTGAGCAAATAGAATGGAGTGGAAAATTGTGTTTTATTTCTCAGTCACAGAACTTGCCAATTATAGGAAGTACATATAGCACAGGGGAGACTGTAAAGCTCATAATACCACGTAGCCATTGACAGCTTGCAAACCTTCCCGTCTCTTTTAGCTTGACTTGTTGCATGAAAAAAACAACAGGGGGTAGGGGGTGGAAATGCACATACATTACTCCCAAAGTCTACAAGTTCATTCTTTGCAGGGTTAATGAGCTATGGGACTTTAAGACTTTAGTCGGGTATGCGTTCACTCAGGGCCAGGTTACTTTTGCAGAAAACAAAAGATGCTTCAAAAAGGATGTTAAAACATTTCTTCTTGTTGCAGCATTCCACAACAAGGGCATTAAAACATCGCTAGTTTACAATATTTGCATAATAGAGGCCTGATTTACCATTACTTAACCAGAAGTCAACAGGAGGAGGAGGAGAATAAAAGCAGTGTACTTCAGCACAAAGCAAGTGCCCAGAATTAACCTCTTCAGCTGAGAGTATTTTCTAGTAGACAACACCACCCTTCCTCCTCAATCATCTCAAGAAGGACACTAGGCTCTAACACAAGATTTCCATCTACAGACATTATTACACAAACCTGTGTCTGGCAACAGGGGGAGACTTTATTTTCCCTACTGATGCAGGCAGGTGCCTTAGCAGCTCACTGTGACACTCATATGCTAGTCCAGCACATTTAGACGATCAGGATTTGCACAGCATCAGCTGCATCAGTGCAAAACAGATAATTCAGCATACATCAGCCATCTTCTCATGTTTTATGGTGCTATGTTGTCAAAGAAAAGCAAAGGCAGTTTCTTCCTCCACTGCACAGTTTCTCACACAGTTATTACAAGCCTGCTGAGGATTATCTTTTCTATCTTAGATTAGAGTTGTTACTTTAAGTGTTTTAGATAGGACATAATCCCCTCCCCTCTACAGCACCAGGCTGTAAACTTTAGCGACATCAGATCCTAAAAGCTGAAGTAAAAGATTTTCTAAGAAATAGATGAGCACAACAGATAAGTATTGAGAAGGCACGATCAGTAAAAATGTTTACCTCCACACTAAGCACAAATCATCCTCTTCTCAAAAAGCCAATCCCATGTCAGTACCATAGGTCTAGAACAGAGCTGAAAGTGAGTTTAGGGTTTAGGAAGAGCTGGG
>WEIS01093178.1:6838-35852 GCA_013389965.1 Todus mexicanus
TTTTTGAAAGTCACGTACACAGTTGTGATGAACTACAGATAACGTCGTGTCTTTAACCCAAAGTCATCTAGCAAATCACTGGCAGGACCAGGAGTACAAGCATACAATATTTGGTTCCTTGCAAATGTGTAGTAACCGCTTGTAAATGTTTGGTTTTGGGTTTTTTTTTTTGTTAATATATAAATATGTGCATACCATCTATAACCAAAAGTATAATTTTCACTTTGTGTTGTGATCTTTCCAGTTTTTTTCTTTAAGTGAAGGCTGCATGTAGCAATCACAGTTGGATTCCTTCCACCAAAAATGCGGTCTCATTTCTTAAGGAAAGTATCTGCTAACTTTTGACCTCGTGTACACTTCAGCTACTGTCAGAAGAAAAATGCACTAAATAGTGCTAGGCAAAGAAAACAAAATTATTATCCTGCAACCTAATGAGCAATTACAAAGGGCAAATTACTTGTACCCTCTGTAATTTTTTGCCATTAGATAATTAACATCAGAAGTATTAATGATCATTTTAACAAATTGCCATATAATTATAATGTGTTTCTTCATTTAGTCATACACATTGTACAAATCCTTCTAAGATTTGTCTATTAATTGAAAATACATTATTTATCGGCTTAGCTGAGTAACAACCCACACTGGTAACTAAACCTAATTAAAAAAAAGCTGTACCGATCGCAACTAGCTGTCAATCTATGGTCACCAGAGCAATTCCTAGTGGAAACCGGTGTCACTGGCCAAACTCAAAGTAAGGATCAAATGAAAAACTCTAATAGGTCACAATATTTCCTGGGATCACAGGCCTAGAAACATCACATCTCTGACTCGTGTTAACTTCATCCGGAACGAAAGCTAAGAGTGGAACAAATGCACTCAAGAGTTTACAGGGCCAGCACATGCTGGTGGCAATGCTGCTTCTTAGATTAATTAATTTCATAACATTTCCATAATACAGTTTTACTTAGTGTGCTCTTCATAATCTAATTTTAGTTGAATTGCTTTGCACAATCTGCTCAAAATGTGTTTACGATTCAGGATTGTTAGAGTTCCCTTTTCATTTTGTGCTTAGCTGCCTTTGTAAAATCTGCCTAAATTGGTGAAATAAATTAGGGGAATGCTGCCAAAGCCGTTTTTTGTACTATCCTAAGATTGAAACTAATTCACTTGGGCCAGGTTTGCAGCACTTCCCATGAATCCTCTACCAGGGATACATGGAGAGGAGCGTGGCTGGAAGAATAAACTTCAGGACTACACCTCAGATTTTTCCGTGGGAAGAGAATTTTGGATGGGGGGGCTGGAAAGCTGATTCCAAATTACCCATTTCCAATTTGGGAACAGATACGGCCTGTATGACCTAAGCATCTTGTCAAGACAGCTTGAATTCGAAATTGTGAATATGCATGTGGATGAGCTACAGACCCAAAATGATTCACATGGTGATATGGCATCTCTAGCTGAATAGACTAAAATTCACCCTTGGGCAAAAGGCCAGGAGAAAGCTCTCAAAACTTGGCTCACGTGAAATACAAGTCCCATGGCTTTACTATGACCTGCTTGGACAGTATCGGTTGTACATACAACATAGACATAAAAAAATTTCATGATCCCCTTCTGACAATTCATGAAGGGGGAAACGATTTGGAATAAATTATTCATTACAGAACTACTCAGCTTTGGAAACAAATCTGCAGGTTCAGGGAGAAGGGGAGCTAATCTAGCTGCAGTGGTGTGTTACAGTGATTCTCAAATCGATGCTTTAGCTTTGTGACCAGTTGATAATCTCCTGCCATTTTCTTGGTTTCTGAGACTTTTGTGATTCTTCTTCTCAAGAACTCCTGTTCTTCACAAGACTCAGGATCCAGAGGGTTTTGCACTTTATTGTGTTTTCGTTCCTAGGAAAGACTGTAGCTCCAGCTTAGATTTCCTCACACCTTGATAAACCTTTGTACTGATGAAGTTTTCTGCCCAAGGCCCATCATACCTGCGGTGCTGCTCTTCTGGATGTAGGTAAAAGAAGAGAGAAACAAGCATCCAATGGCTTTTCAACAGGACCCCTGAAATAATAATTAAAAAAAAATATTGAGGACTGTCTGTCTTGTTGGTTGGCTAAAAGACATAACTCCCTCCCGTGCTTACATTTAATAATGTAGAGATCAGAGGGATGGAGCTCAAGACTGAATACATCAGCATGGGGGATAAGGAGCAAAATTCCTGTCCCACTAAAATCTGTGGCCCAACTTACATCCTCCAGGCAGGGTAGGACTGCACTCCAGATATCACTGGCCATTATTTTCATAGACATCAAACTCTTTTTTTTTTTTAATTAAAAAGAACAATTTTTTTTTCCTACTACTGCCATTTTCAGCTGCCTGAACAGCTATGATGACACCTTACGAAGTTGCCATTACATTGCTGATATTAGTATTAATCACACGTTGCTTGATACTGTAATTGAATAGTTTTTACGCAGATGATATTAACTGATAAAATATGGCATCCTCATGAGAAAACATTACCTTGAAATATTAGCGTTATAATATGTTAATTTCTATGGAGGATACGAGCACAGATATATGAGGAGATGTAAATTTCCCAGCACTTCTGCTGACAATTTCCATGTCAACATAATTCTTAGGAATTCATACTCACTATTTTGTGATGACTTATATGATGATGTATAACAACTTAAGGGGTTTTTAAAATGCAGTATTTTGACTAATGCAGTTTGGTAAATAGCACACAGGACTGTTTCTTCCTCTCGATTCTGGGAAGGCTGATGTAAGCCCTTGGTATCACCAGGAAGCCACCAACATGAATTTCAAATCCCAGGGTGGGTCCTCAGATGGCTTTGAGCACATTGGGGCTGAATATTAGTAGCAAGAGAAAAGGCTCTGGTGGGAGGCAGCAAAATCCTTACGTGTATTACAAATTGAGGCTAATACAGAAGAAGAAAGGAGAAAAAAGATGGGTGGTTAAAGAGAAGTTCTTGCTGGATTCGGACTTAACACTGGTGCTCTCCATGATTCCCTCAAGAAACAATCTGGAATTGCAAGATGGGAGCCTGGGAATATGGAAGAGCACTCTGAAGACAGGAGAAATGACAACAGTTGGGGTTCTTGCAGCCGACAGCAGGCAGCTAACCTGGCCATCTCTCTCTCTTGGGCTAATCTGAATTAATTGGTGCTATTTGTGCCTTTGATACTCAAATGCAGAGCCCGGGGGTGGGAGTTCTCATGAAACAAGTGGCCACTTGGGAGAGCCAGCCCAGGTCCAATCATGTCATGGGCTCATTTGTCTCCCACAGTAATTCACTACTCACTTCAGTCATTTTAAATGTAAAACAGCTGCTGCTGCTTAGCCCTCTTTTAAGGTACCTAACCAGCAGCTTTAAACCAATCCTGAGTGGGTTCCATCCCATAATAGTCTCCCACACAGTGGTCATTTGGAAACAATTAACCCTTGATTCAAGATCCTCTTAAAGAATCCTTTTCCAAACCCTCTTTTCCTCTGCTGCAGCCCATTGCATTGCTGCCTCACGTTCCTTGGATGGGAACAGCTTTATCTTTAGGATTCCTGTAGCTTGTGTAGCAGTTGCCACCTCTGTGGTGCTTTGGGGGAGGGTTACATAACTGACAGGGTCATTGTATGGATGTTGCTCCTCTCACCCATCTGCACTGAAGGAAATTGAAGGTACCAAATCACACAGGTTGGTGTTTTATAAAGATCTGCAACCTCTCTTCCTTTCTCCCCCCACACTATCTGGGGGTCTTCTACGCTTTGCACATGTTTGGCACCGCTGCTACCCCTCACCTTGCTTAGTTTCTGGTGATATGAACTGAACATTAATCCGTTTTAAGGAGAAGCGCCTGGCTTTGCGTTAATAAAATATCAATTTGTAACAGGGAGGAAGAGGCTCAGTGAGAGGTCTGCGTGCTTAGCGCTCTGAGACCCAGTTTGACTTCGGAGTTTGATGCCACTTGTGAATTTTAGGCTGTGCTCTCAGTGCTTCAAAACCGTTCTCTTTGTGGTGGTCTCAACTTTCTTTGAAAGTGTGGTGTTTTCAGATCGGTGGCCTTTACTGTTGTAGAGGGTTTCTCTCAGCTTCGAATCCTGTGGGGCTGCACCCCTCCCACGCACCCCCCACCTTTCTCTTTTCCTAATGGCTTTGCAGCCAGATGTGGTGGCCCCTTGCTGGGATGTTAAACTGGCAACACCCTTGATCCAGGCAGACAGACACTCAATAGCCAACTTCTGGAAAACCTCCCCCCGCACTGGCCGGCTCTGACACAAACCAGCTGAAGACATTGCAATGCCAGAAAGTGTTACAGCTGGACTGCCTGACAGATTGGCAGCACACACGCTGATTTGGGGACCGTATTTGGGGGCCTGTGAAGTACTCACTGTCCAGGCACCGAGCCACTAATCACAGTTTACATTAGGCAATCAGATACTTTTCCACTACTGAGTGATCTGTTCTTTCTTCCTTTCCCCTCCTCCCTTCTTTTTTTCACCTTACGGGACCCTGTGTGTGTATATACGGTACCTCTGTGCTATACATCTGCACTGCGGTTTATGCCGTGTCCAATGCACAGCTACTAATGTCAGTGACGAGGAGCCCAAATCACGGCTGCTCTGATTTCTCCTTCCCACTCCCCCAGTCTGATTTGTGCCTGTTTCTATGCTGAACCATTTGATTAATTTAACCTGGGGGTTATCTAGTTATGAAAAAATCCTATAGGACTTCATACAGAAAGAAAAGCTTTATGTCACTCTATAGGACTCAGCCTATAGAATCCTGCGAGTGCTTTTAAATACAACTCCAGAGATCACATCTTCAGTGAAAACAATAGATTTTAGAGTAATTTCTCTGGCATGCTGCTGGCTTAATCACTTTTACATAGAAGTGTTTCATTAGGAATGAATCTATGTCAGCCCCATATGCCAAGTCTGATGTCTGCATTGGCCCAGCCATGATGCTGTAGATATATGTTCGTGTAAGATAAGTGTGCCATGGCTGGATGTCTAATGAATATGGCCTCATTTACAATAAGAAGGACTTAGACCTGGCTATGACCCAGATTTTCTATTCCAAAGAAATGCTGACATTTCGGAAAACCTGGGTCTCTGTCAGGATGAATAGCTGAAATTTTGATATTTTCCAAGCCAAAGAAGGTGCTCTGAAAAATGTGTGCTGTATTAAAACATTAAATAACAGTTAGGTGCCAATTTAAGGGAAATGTATAAACACAGAACATGAAAATTCATATTTTAATATAAACATTGGTCAGAAATTAACAGAAATGTTTTGATGTTCGTGAAGTAAGATATCATAACTTCTTCTCACCAATGTTTTTTGCTGCAGCTGATCTATTCCTAGGAAAATGTTTTGATTTTAATGGAACCGTACAGTTTCCCCTGAATAATTATTTTGTAAAAAAACAAAAAAGGAAACAAATTGCACCATGTGAGAGGGCCCCAGACTTGTGCCACTGAAGAGGGAGTTGCCACAGTTGATCTAAACGAACTTCACTCCAAGCAAATATTACTTTGCCAATTATGGCTCAATTTCTCTATCTCAAAAGTGGCAGCACGGCTCTTTGCTCACCTTTCTTAAGGTTTCTACTTAGATAAAGCACTTGTAAGCACCAATTAACCTTATTACCCAATTCTTGTGTGTAAACACACAGCTGATGTGAAGAAATGGGCACCCAGGCTGTTATGAAGGTACAAAGAAAATTAAAAAAGGGGGGGTTATTTTGGGCCCAGATTGTAGTTTCATGGTTTGCAGGGCAGAGCTGATGCTTGCAAGACTGTATGTATCCTTCCCAGGTGAATCTGAGATGTGACAACCACTACCAAATAACACTGATGACAAAATGTGAGCTTTGGGAGAGGAGAAGGACATCAAGGAGGTAAATATAGTGTTTAACTCCAGCAAGGCAGTGCGTGTATGCACACACACTTAGAGTCTGAGTGAGAACGGAGTGGACTTGAGAAGCGTATTACGCATTCGGGCAACTTCAATGTGCCTCTAATGAAATTAAGTGTTGGAACATAAATGTTTTAATTTTAGTGCGAATGCTCTAAGCAATACCCCCTCCTGCACACTTCTTTCCCACCCCCAGCCTCGACTAATCCATTTAGAGACAAATTTACATTTTATTTCTCCAAACCCTATTAGCATTAATATAAAGGTCAGCACTGAAAAGGCAGCTTCAGAAGCTAATGTGCCAGTGTGCTCTGCTCCGTGACCAGAGGAGGGCACGTGGGTCTCTCACCCACTGAGTCTGACAAGAATTTGTGATTTCAGAGGGTGGTCCTCCTCTCCAAACATCTCCACAGCTCATGGAGATGATCAGGCCACCCTCTGGAAACCAAATGGGTCTCCTTTTTGTGATATAGAAAGGGGGAGAAGGGAAAAAATTGCTCTGTGAAAAGCCCTTGATGTCATGGAAACTATTGGTAATATTTAAGGCCTTTTGGGTAAAAACCCCACATTGTATTTTGAAATGGTTTGGCTCCAACAGTGATGCACCCAAGGTCTCTCTCACTATAGATTTTACAAACAGGTTATGTGGGGTGCAAAGGAGAGTTGTGGTGGCTGGGAGATTTGGCACTTCTCAGCCCATCGCTGGCTTCTGATGGAGCCCAAATTCTCCATCAGGAGTATCCTCGCTGCTGAGTGATGATTGCAGAGCCCTAAAGAGAAAATTACTCTGGTTTCAGAAGTGCAAAACGTCTCTATGAGAACTGTATGAGCTTGATGTGGTTTGTGGTTTGGTTCCAGCTGAGAACCTTGCCCTGGGAAAAAGCTTAATAACCCGGAGTAATCCCATTGAATGTACTGGGCCTTCTTATGTGTATAAAATTACTTACGTGCTAATTTTTCAGAGGATCAGAGCCAAGGATCTTGACCATGCATGCTGGACATCTAATTGACTCATGGCTTTGTGTCTAAATCATGTGAATTTCATCTCAAGTTTCAAACAGATGTTTGGTCTGAAATCCTGAGTCTTAAAAAGGAATGAAGTCAGCTTCATCTCCTGGATCAAGATCCTGTGAAATTCCTATTTTTGTATAATCACAAAGCAGACACTGGGGTAAAGCTGAGTGCTCCAAATTAACGTCATTCCTCCAGGCAAACTGCATCCTGTATTACACTGATTTTTTTTTTTCCCCCCCTATACATCATGGGATCTTCCTTCTCCTCCTGATGCTACTATTACTACTACTCCAACACTATAAAGCCAAAGTTTTCTTACCCCCCACACCCCCCAAATAATAAAACTCAAACCCCAAAGAAGTTGTTGAGCATCTCTAGGCTGAGCTGTCTAATTCAAGAATAACCTGATAGAGCAGGTGGATGTGCCAGATGTCACTTAGTTTGCAAGAGCCCAGTCCTGAGCAACTAAAAGGTGAGAAGAATATTCTGCAACAAAGGACCCCTGTCTGGGATCTCCGTGCTACTGATCTCCATTGCTTTTAAATTAAACCAGTAAGCTCACTTGAGTATCTACCTTGTTTCATTTGACTCCACTCCAGGGGAAACACAGCCTCTCTAGCTTTTGGATTTTCACAGTGAAATGATGGTGTGCACACTCCTGGAAAATTCAGGCAGGAGATCTGAGTTTGATTCCTGCCCTTGCTACATGACATGGTCAAATTCTTTCACCTCGTGCCTCAGTTTCCTTCTCTTATAAACACTCATGCATGAAAAGCACTTTTAAAAACTCCAGGTAGAAATATGTGCAGCGCGTCTTTTGTTTGTACTTTTCTGTATCTTCTCATGTTCTCAGTGTTGTGTTTGTGATCTTCATTTGACTTTCTTTTTTCAGTGTGCTCAAACACAAATCCATAGATAAAGAATCAATAGTCGAGCCCAGATGTGTCTCCATAGGTGAGGGCTGAAGGAATGCCATAGTTTTCATACCATCACACAGGCAGACATTTGGAAGATTAGGGACTGGTGAATGCATTGCTGGGGATCAGCGCAAAGTTATTTGCAGTTGTTTCTGTAATCGCGTTGCTCGGGGAGAAAATTCACAGTATGTCTTGTTGCCTGCCCGCCTCTCAAACACACACCCTGCCACCTGTGTGCGGTGCTGGGGCAGTGTTAATGCCCTGTGCTGTGCTAGAAGCCCTATAAATTAATTGACTGGCTAAACACCTGCTCTGTATTTGGTTTTTTTGTGGTTTTTTTTTTTTTTTTTTTTACAGTTCTCTTTTTAACTTAAGGGGTTTTATTTTTATTCTTTCTTTCTTTCTTTCTTTTTTTTTTTTTTTAAATCCATACAGGACTTTCTAATAGGGCCAAAGATACTTTTCATACATTGCATATGTAAAGCTTGGTATTTGTTGACTTGAGATGAGTTTGGATGGAAAAATCAAGGTCTCTCATCCACATGTACAAATTAATTAATGTAAAAAAGTGAATCTTTAGTAGTATGCATTTAATCCCATAAACTCCAAGAAGAAATGGTTCTGTCCTTCCTTGTCTCACGTCCATGGTCAGGTACATATTTGGAAGAGAAAAAAAATTAATTGTTCAACTTTCATTCTTAGCTTGGTTTCCTATAGGAGTGGCTTTCATCATGTTTCCCTGTGTGTGTAGGATGGGTATTCCTGTTCCACTGCCTGTCCATTCTTAATGATTTTGAGTCTGTGAGGAAATTTCAGTCAGATTTAAAAGAGCAAATTATTAAATTCCTGCAAGTTTGGTAAGAACTGTTGGACAAATAAGACGGTCAATACTGCACCCATTCAGGGAAAGGCCATCACATGTCAGTATTCAGCTACCAGAGAATCCACATCAGAGAACTGCTTTCAACACTCGACTCACAGGCAAAACTTCAGCTGATATTTTCCATTTTTTGGACACTAGAGACTCCGAGGACAGCCTTTGATGCCATGGGAAACTGAGTCACCCTCCTTCTGTTAGCTACTACCCTATTCGTTGCTTGGAAGGACAGTTCACGGAGCAAGAAAAGATGGGGAAGTTGACTCCAACCAAGAAGCTCCATCCTCTCAACACAGGGAGAGGCACAACTCCATGAACTTCAGTGGTTAGAGGCCTTGCGGATTCTTATTCTCATCAATAAAACAATTAGATCTTATGAGAAGGTGAGTCTCCTTACAGTGCATCATCATGTAGTGAAGGTTGAAGGATTTTATTGTTTTAAGTCCTGCATCTCAAAACTTGGCTGATGTTCCTGTCAAAGCTGAAAGAGAAATTTGCATTAGAGATGGATAAATCAGAAAGGAGTGTTTGATTTGATTAGGGTGACAGGACTTTCAGTGCTGTGCCAACATGATCAGAATTTCCTTGATTTTCAGAATATTTAAAATCTTGGGCAGGAAATCTCAAGAAATATGGATTTTCTTTGGAGATTCCAGTTAGTTGTTGTTTTTCTTTGGGCAGAACACAGGAGAGCAGAGCTGTGTAGGGAAATATTTGTTCCTTGTTTTGTCTGAAGTTAATTCTGCCAGTCCCCAGTAGCGAGGTACCTGACTGTTGGTTTTATTGTCTGCATCTGCACAGTACAGGCCAAGTCTACTGATCATGTAGATCTGTCCTGCTCTACAGAAGTCAATGGAGCCACAATAAATGTGGAAGCTCTGGGCTGTGAATGTGTCCCCTAACGCTCTCTACAGCTCTCAAAGTCTGGCCCAGCTTCACTAAGTGGAAAACTAGGAGTGAGCTTTTTTTTTTAGGTGCCAGTTTAGTAGCTGGTTGTTAAAATTATGTTTGGAAATTTGGAGAGGAAATCCATGAGCTCTTAAAATCAGAATATTCGGAGGTGTCCTGAGGTCTTCTGACAGAGTTTGGGTTGCTCTTCACTATAATGAAGCACCCAGAAGTGACTTTACATCTAATTTAGATCAGATGGGGAGGGGGGAAGGAGCTGCCTTCAGCAGTTGACTCCAGACAAGGCGAGTTTTGATTCACTAAACTCAAACATATATATTTTAGTTTAATAGTGACCTAGCCTTTGCAAACATGTGTACAGGAGACTGTGGGTCCCCACTATGACATCTGAGCAGGGATAAAATGGCACTAGAAAATAAAGAGAATCAGACATGCAGCCGTGAGGAAGACATCAAATTAAAGCTCCTTAAATCTCGTACTTCCTATTTCCTAAATCACTCATTTTCTGAATGTCTTCACTGTTGGTGCTACCACATATAATGTGATCAATAGTATTATTCTCCAGTGTTCCCCCAATTGACTGGTTGAAGAAGATGCTGGGCAGGAGAGAAAGGGTGTGGGATGTGGAGCGAGGGGGCTGGGAGGAGGAAACTGTACTTGATCCTTATGGAAGTCAGTTAAAATTAATTGGAAAAAGCTTTTAAAGACCTAAGATGAAGACCAAATGTATCTCAGACCTGCGGCCTCATCCCCGACACTGAATGCGAAGGTCATTGCAAAGCTGTAGATTTATGCGGAAGGCTTGGGTGATGGAAAATGAGACAAAAGCATTTGGATTTTATTATTCCATTTACTCTGACCCTGGGCCATAAAGGGTTTGGAGAGCCTGTTTTATGTATTCAGCTGGTTGCCACACTGACAAGCATTTGGAGCCACTTAAATAAACCACCCCAACCCACAGCTGCAACAACACCATATCAAATACAGGTTAGAGTTGAAATGTAGAGCCAGCAGCACAGCGTCTCCAGCAGGTGCACGCAGAGTGTTTTTTAACCCCCTTGGTTTTGGAATTGTTCCCTTATTTATCTATCGGCTTTGATTTAAAGACCATTTAATCACTGGTGTATATTCCAGGTTAAAGCGCACAACACGTACACATGCACCAGCCGAGGAAGCATGCTCCTCCTCTTTCCTGATTTTTTCAAGGGATTAACACAGAGTTTGAAAGCATCACGTTTTGGGCCAAAGCCGGGCAATTCTGTCCTGTTGCCCCTTTCCCAGGCTACTCTATACATCCACTGAACCTCTCAGATTCCTGGCAGGCACTACTGCTTTGGAGCAACAAGAGACAGGAAAGAGTAATGTATTGAGAAGGGAGGAGAGGGAGTATGACTTTTGCTCAGAAAGAGGGGAAAATAGAGCATGTGTTTGGACTGATGACAGCAAAACTAGGTATCCAGGCGTGCTGGGAAAAGGGAAAAGGCAGACAGTCAGCCGCACATCCACTCACTCAGAAATCAGTGGGAAACCTAATATTGGGTTTCTTAACGTGTCTTGCACGCTGCATGAGTAACATGTGGGGATTCTCCAGTGGGCTACAGGATATGTTGAACCTCCATAAAGACGGAGAGTTAGGCTTAAGTAATCCACAGACCTTCAGATTTTTGAAAGAATTCACTTTCACCCTGCCTGCCCCTCTTTTGTTCCAATTTTCCATTAATTGTGTGTGATTATTGATACTCTGTCTTTCAAACAGCAACATCACCAGCGTGGATGCAAGTTCTTGCGGAAACTGCTACATTTGCTCACACAAGCCAGGTTACTCATTTGTTAGATTTAAGGAAAGCAATTCACCTTTAAATAGGGATCACAACTATTCAGGGCAAAACATTTAATAGCCAAGAGAGTTTAAAAAAATGGCAAAAGAGTATGTCAAATACATTTGAGTAACAAAGCAATTCCAATCTCCTCTCAATAACCCACTAGCTGGAGAAAGAGGCTAATTTATGTGCTGTGAATTTTGCACTCAGCCTCTTCCTAGAGGCTATTCTTTCAGAAGAGAGTCGAAACATGTGATGGCTGAGATGAAATGTTGGAAAAGATTCCACTGCCCTAGTCTGTATTTTGTAATCCTGGCTAGATAAGCAGAAGACAATAGTTTGTAGGACTTTTATTTCCTAAATTCACATTTTCTATAGTTTGCTTTTCTCCTTAGCACATTTCCATAGGGATCAAACTGAGTTCTCCTAACCAGCACCTTTAGCCATGTAGTATTAGTAATATTACAACAGCAGCTAGAATAGCCAGGACATCTCACAGTCTTTTAATTTATTCCCGTTTCGTATTATTCATATTTAATTTTGAGTGTCAGGCATTGCCTAATCTACATAATAATCTAGACTAAAATAGAAACTTAAAATGTTTAACAAAATTCAAGGCCTTTTTTTAAAGTAAGCATCTCTCAAGAAAGGACAACAATATCAATTCTTGCTTTCATAAAGAAAGGGAACACAATCTGTCCCGTCTTAGCCTTGAAGATAATGTTGCATGATCGACAGCTCTCCTTTGCAGTAGATGCAAGCCCAAACTAGAAATGCCAATCTCCCCGCACTCCTGCATTTGAAAGGAATGGTAGTCTGAAACTTTGTTTGGTTAAACCAACCTGCTTGAAAGCTGCCGGTTTTTTAGAGCTTGTGGTACGGTCATGAGAGGTGAGGATGTTCTTACATGACTCTCAGATAACATAGAATCATAAAATGGTTTGGGTTGGAAGCGATCTTAAAGATCATCTAGTTCAAACCTCCGTTCCATGGGCAGGGACACCATCCAATGGACCAGGTTGCCCAAAGCCCCATCCAACCTGGCCTTGAGCGCTTCCAGTGAGGGGGCATCCGTATGTAACTTCTCTGGGCAACCTGTTCTAGTGTCTCACCACTCTCACAGTAATGATCTTTTTCCTAATATCTAATCTAAATCTCCCCTCTTTCAGTTTAAAACCATTCCCCCTCATCCTATCACTACACTCCCTGAGAAAGAGTCCTCCCCCATCTTTCCTGTAGACCTCTTTCAAGTACTGGAAAGCCACCATAAGATCTGTATCACAGCTGGCCACACCTGGGGTGGCCACCCCCTTCAGTGAACAGAAACAGGGCACTAGGTCTCATCCTGAAGTAGGCGATGCACATGAATCATGCACTAGAAATGCCCTTTCTCTCCACTGACTGCCGTAGAGTACAAGCACATCGAGATCAAATGTAGACATCTACCTTATAGCCATGTAAAGTTACAAGAGACGAGTCCCAGGTGTAGTCACCTTTATCGGCTCTTTGCCATGGCAGAGACTGGTGTCGCTTTTCTCTCCTGCTCTCTGCCTACAGCAGGCAACAATTTTGTCTCTTGATTTCTGAAATGCTCTCATTTAATTAATGTCACTGGGCTCAGCTTAGAAATATGTGAGTGAAATATAATTGTGTGGGCTAGAAAGAGAGTCGAAGGAGACGAACTGGAGGTCTATCCTGGCCTTAGATTTAAAGAAACTGAACCTGAGCCAAATGTTGTGCGGAGCTGTTATCCGTAACATAATCTGAATGAACTCTTGATCCAAACCATTCAGGGGAGCCCCAAACCCAGTGCTCGGTTTTTTATTCAGTAATTATTGATGTAGTCTTAATATTCAGTATTGGAGCAAACTAATTTGCAGACCTAATCTTCCTACATCTGGAAATGAATTAAAAACAATTCCTGTTTACTTACACATGATAATTAATCTTACTGGATTAGGAGGGCCTGATAACTTAAGTACTTCTCTGAGGAGACTCCTCTGTGTTTTATGGACATTTAACATTAGAACTGCGTGTGAACTAGAGGATTTTTCCATGTTAACATTTTCCAAGTATTTGTAGCAAAATGATCTGACAAACAAAAACTTGTAATCTCGAGCAAAAAATACTCCAAACTGAATTGTTGTTGGATTTGAGTCTTTCTCACTGAAATATTGAAAACTTTCTATTTAAAGCAAATAGCTGCTGCATAAAAATGTGCAAATTCAATCTTCCATCAGATAATGTTGTCTGCATTTATATAATGCTAGAAATAGATGGGACAAATTACTGAGGCTAATAACCTACATAGTCAGACCTGTGATAAGCAGCTGCTAGAGAAAGAGAACTAGAAAAGCTTCCATTTTTCTTTGGTTGTTAAAATGTGAAACCTTCCATAAGACACTTACATGGTCCAAAGTAAAGAATGAAATGATAACCAAAACTGGATGGATTCCAGCATCCAGAATAGGTTCCTTTCTGCCTAGCCTAATCTCCTTTCAGCTACATTGATAGGGAGAGTGATGGTACAGAACAAAACTGGCAATTCCGTACCATGTGCCTTCAGCCAAATATCGCAGAGTTTCACTGTGATATCCATAATGGTCACAGAAGCAGGTGAGAAAGATGGGAGGAATAAGCCGTGTCTAGCAATTGCCATGTTGTTGCATGGAAAGCCAGGCTCATTTGGCTCATAGTCAGTGCTGCCTGTCCAGTGTTACATGAGTTTTAAAGCAAGCCAGCATGAGAGCATAGTATTGGCCCGTTTAATACAAAAGAAAAAACATGAAATAAAATAACCGCGTGTACAGCGATTCCTGCTGATCAGTAGCTTTCACTGAAATTGGGACAGTTGCATTTTAATTGACTTTTTCCCCTACAGCATTACGTTGGGAAATATACTTGTAGCAAGGTGGAAAACAGTTGAACTCTTGTCAGATTTCTGTAGAGATCAGGTGGTATTTATTTGCTGTGGTGCTCTCTTGGGCTAGATTCAAACTGGGGTTCTGCAGATTACAGAGAAAATCTTTGGAGCCTCAGATGGATTTTATGCTGACTAAATTTAGAAATATTAGCAATTAAATCTGAAGCCGGGTTCCTTTTTTTTTCTTTTTTCTTGGCATTCCTACAAAATGTTGCATTAAGGAGTGAACAGGGTGAAAATAAGAGCTGGTGGACTAAGGAGGAGGATAAAAGATTCATGAATATTTCTGCTAATAAAAAGTGCTGAGCTTGGCCTATTTGATTCATGGGGTCATATTATGCATTATTTTTGAGTATTCAGATGACCTCCAGGAATTTGTAAAGCTTTCATAAAAGTAGAGGATTCCTTGATATTTTAGCCTGAAGTATGCTTTTAAAGAGCATCTATCACATTCAGACACAACTTAATTTCAGTTCGAGAGAAAATATTGTTTCTTCCAGTATCAAAAGCACAGGCTATATTAATACAGCAGATACAATTATTTTTTTTTGTTTGTTCATTTCTAGGAGATAGTGCAAGCATTTAATTTGTTTTGAGGATGTTCACTATTTGTTGCTATCATTCATTAAAAAATTTGTTGTAGGCATCTAAGGAGAAGGCAGAAGTGATACTATATGAGCTGGATAAGCAGTCACATCACTAGCCACAGTCCAAATGGTTTTGAATATCCCATCACCTGCATATAATTTCTGCCAAGTTTTCATTAATATTTCTGAATAAGAAAACATTAGCAGAAAATCCAAATCTGTTTTCAAGCTGTTGTACGGTGAAAATAAAAAAAGTAAAAAATCATCACCGATATTACTGGAAATAAAAGAACTCAAGGAGGAGGAAATCCCAGCCCGGCTGCCTGTCACGTAACTTCGTGAAGTACTTTTGCTGGTTTTAGGTTCTCCAGCTAAACACAGGCTCTGAACAAAACCCATCCCTGTAGGGGAAACTGCTTCCTAGCTGCAAGCATGGCGACCATTCCTGCAAACAAAGAGAGAGGAAAATATGTAAATTTAAACAAATTCACAGTTCTTTTCCTCAGAAAAAAAGCTTTCATGTTATTTGAAATAGCCAGACTGCTAGAGTAATGTTCTTACATATAAATGGAAATCCTTTTTGATATTTACACTACTGATTTCTGCACTTTCTTTAATCTCTGCTTTCAAATTAATAGACAATAACATCAGATTCCTTCCTTGGCTCACTCAGCACTTGTGCATATTTACCCAAGTGTCTAGAGTGGAGATTGTACACATATCTCTAATCCACCTGCCTATGTTAGTTAAAAGCCCAGATAAAATCAGCAGCACTTAAATCTTAACCTTTTAAGTCTGAAATGTTTTTAAAGTCTGGGCTCATGGCAACTCCACTAAAGAGGAGGGGGAGAGGTGGAAGTTGAATGTAAAACATTTCACAGCTTGAACTATTGTTTCTTTCCAGTGGAAACTAAGCTTGGGAGTCCCGCAAGAGTGTTACTCTGAGAACATTAGTAATGCTGACCAGCTCATAAAGTTTGCAGCCGTGTTGAGTGCTCCTTGCCTCCTAGAGTCAACTTCATTTTCCATCCCATCAATGTGCTGCTCCTGAAAACCCCAGCAAGCAAAAGAGAAACAGGAGTTTGGGCTGTGATATCTGGTGCTTTCCTGCCCCATCTTTGCCTTTTGTTTCGGTGTTTGGCTCTGGACCCTTCAGAGGCCACTGAGTGATTTAACACCTGGATGGCCCCGGGACAAGCAAAGATACTCTAACAGCATGTTGTGCTCTCTTCTTCCTTAAATAGTGTCAAGTCTCTTGTTGGCTTCCCTCAGGAACTGGGCCTGAGCGAACAGATGCACCTATTCCTTAGAGAATGAATAGTTTGTTTATGTAGAAGAGATGAATGGGGCAGTAAGGCCGCCTAGGTCAGTTATTTAGCATGAAAAAAGCCATCAGGCTCACCCTGTGGTATTGCCCAAGGAAATTTGGGGCAGCTGAGTACAAAGGTGCACACACATCCTCCTCCTCCAGCCCTCCTCAGGGAGCACTTTAATTAGGAAGGAGGGCAAATGACTTGGGACGTTGTGTGTGGAGGTATGGAGACAGGAGGTCCCAGCCATGTCTCCTGGGAGGCCGCACTGCTGTCCGAGCAGGGCAGGACATCCCCAGCCCTGCAATCTGTGGGTGTTTGCTGGCCATCTCTTCAATCCATTACACTTCTCATTGTGTCGCACATCTCTTACGGCTGGGCTCAGGCATTAAGGATTTTTGTTGTTGTTGTTGTTTACTCCCAAGCTAACACTGGAGGAAAGGGTTAGCTGGGAACACGGATGGGGAAAGTATGTGTGCAGCTTTTTTTTTTTTCCCCGTTTCTTTTTCTCTCAGTCTACCCTCAACAAGGATGCCTATAGAATATAGCATAATGCTGCATTGTTTGGTTAGGGATTTAATTTCACTCCATCACAAGCTACCATCGGAGCCCCTGTCATTACAATTTGTCACACTTTTTTGTGCGCTATATCTCACTGAAGTCACATCTCCTCCTCAGCCCATTGCATAATCTCCTAGTCTGGAACAAAGCTCTCCAACATAATGAAAGAGGTGAAATCAGGAAAGGGAAAGTCAATGGTTACCGTTATCACTATAGAACTTGCTCCCACTGGCTCTGCAGGTTCAGTCACACCACGCAAAGCAGAGTAAGAAGGACATGCTGTGTGTGTGTTTTTTTTAAGCCCGTTTATTGAACCTACAGGCAGCACCATTGGCTGCTGAGAGATGTAATCCTATTCCCTCCTGCAGACCACCAGCCATAAAGAGGCTGCGGGATGTCCCACTGGCCCACCAGGGAGTTGAGAGCCTCCAAAATAGATATCACAGGGAAAGGAGTGGAGAAATCAGTTTGCTTTAAAGGAGGGGATTGACTCATGTCTCAGGCTAAACCCACAATAACGTTATGCTTAGGAGAAATACCCTGAACAGTCAGAAAGAAGACAGAATAGATTGCTTTAAAGAAAAAAAGAACATCTGCCAAAATAAGCAGGATTTTGTTTTCTATAGGAGGGTGGTCAAGGACTCTGTTATGTGTTGGAGGCTGAATTTCAAAACGTAAGCTGACTGCTTAAAGCTTAAGGGGAATGATACGGTAGTTACATAAGGCTGCCCATGTGCTCAGGGCTACACACCTTGCAGTGCTGCTTCAAGAAGGACCTCAGTTTCTCCTCTGCATTGCTCCTGGGACACTGCAATGATGTCTTTGCATCCTCACTCAATTAAAAGATTAGAAACTTGAATGAATTTGTGACTCACTTCCCATGACATCCCCATAAAAAGGCGTGTTGATCCTGAAAAGGCAACTTATGCTAGAGAAAGGGGTTTGATGAAGTTCTCTGTAGACTTTGTGATTGCTTTTGCTGTTCTGTGAAAGGGAAGGGAGCAGCTATCCTGAGACAGACAGCTAATTTACAGGAGAATATTATTTTTGTTCTCCATTCTTGTCGTTGCCTCTCTGCCTGCTGAGAACTTGTATCAAATCTGGTCACTCTTCCTCAGGCTGATTTATAGGTCTGGGCTCCCAGATATGAAATATCCAAGAAAACACTTTACCAAGCTGGAGTTCACAGGCAAACCCCACAGATTTGCTGTTGCAGCTCACTGGATCTGGCAGCAGAATTGTTTTTACAATATGTTGTGAAGGCTTATTTAAAAATGTGAATAATATTCTCTACAAGGAATCTTGGTTTCTCCAATAGGTACAAAATAAAAGAAAAATCTGAAGCACAAACTGTTTGTGGCCTTCGGTCAACTCTTACAGTCTAATTTCTGCTAAAGTTTAATTATTTTTTTTAATAGAGAAGTTACATTTTGGCTGAAAGTTTGCAGTGAAAACTCCCCAATTTTTGATCTGTTCTGAAGACTGTCCTTTCACATTAAATAAAGAGAAAGTATAAAGTATTCACAAGACATGTATCAATTTGACATCAGTGTAACGTTTCTTAAGTGGCTCATTCAGGAGTGAAGCCCATGACTAACAGGCAAATGGCAGCGAGATACAAGGAAAGATGGTTTTACAAAGGAGAGCAATAAGAAAGGAAAATGTTACACTGATTCCACCGTGTGTTTTATAAGGAAGATCAGGGTAACAATGAGACACTATGGAAAGGATTTATTGGGCTATGGAGCTAAAAGTCTGTAAAGATTAAAATTCTGATGGGGTTTGGAGAGGGAATTGTTTCTGAGTTTAGTTTTATCCAGCACACTGTCCAAGTTATTAATCCCTTTGTGTTTTCTAAGCTGGGTAACTCGTTGCCGATATGCTCCCTGGGCCAATTTCAGGCATGCCGGCCCACAGACTGGTGTAATATTTCTTCAGGCGAATCACTGGGTGGTCTTGTCTTGTCTTGTGAAGAGTGAGAAGCAGATAGCAGGAGACTTTCAAGATTGCTGTTGCAGGCATCAGTCTTTGAGTGGAAAATAATCCACCTGGAAGGACAGTGCCTTTGCAAAGAGGGGCGGCCAGCGCTCCGATTGGGAGATAAGTTACATGCTGAAATGTTTGCGGCGAAGATGCAATTTGTCAGTGAGAGGCAAGGCTGGCAATTCAGGCTCTCTGGTGTCTGTTAGCATCTGCCACTCGCATCCACTTGCAGCTTCTTGGGAACCGCTGAGCACTAGAAAGCAGCACACTTCACTGCCGCGCCAGAGCAGGTGACTGGCATCAGTCTTCAGTTAACCCTCCTGACAAACCCCAGGGATGTGTTGACTAGCTGCAGAAAGTGTCTAGTGTCCAGCTTTCCTCGGTGATGGCCGTATGATCTCTTGCAGTATAGGACACAAAGGCAGCCAAACTGGGACAATCCCGAGTGAAAATAAGTAGGCAGGGGAAGCATATTGTGATAGTATCATCTCAAGAGCTGCTATCAACTGCTTTTTCCTCATGTTGACGATGCTGAGATGCTCTTGGAGCAAGAAGATCTGGCTTGAAAGAGAAGCAAAGAGTTAGTTTGGGCAGTTCATTCCTACAGGCAGCATCTACTTCCCACGAATGCTGTCAGAGAGGGTGATATGGCAGCGGGCAGCAGGGAAGAGCATTGACCCAGCATTTTGTGTGTGGCTGTGTGGAAGCCAGCATAGTTCCTCCGTGCTAATCCCATGGTGTCTCTGAACTGCTGAGGAGGCTGATGTCAGGTCTTGCCCCTGAAGACAAGTGGTCCAGGTCAGATTCACTGTAGCTGGAAGTTTTTGCAAGTATGTTCCCCCCTGGTGCTTTGTAAACCAGGAGAGAATATTGTATTTCATGGAGAAGAGCCTGTTATTATCACTAGGCATTAAGTTTAACAGAGAGGAATGTGGTAAATTTGTCACTCCCTTGCATAGTTCCTCTGTTTTTGTTTTTGTTATAGCAGTTTACACAGGGTAAGGAGATAAGATGGAACTAAAATAATTTTTTATTCTTGAAAACCTTTTACACAAGGAAAGGGGTCAAGATGTTCATAGGTCAAGCTTGGTTTGGATAAAGCAGCCCACCGTCTGAATTTATCCAAATTACCCATACTTTTGTTAGGACAACGAGTCATGAGATTTATAACAGCTCTATTTCTTGGCCCAGCTGGAACTACCACTAGAACATTATTGTTTACTGGTCTGATATTCTCAGCTGTGCTCCCACCTGGAGTGAGTGAGCAAAATGCACCTGAGTGGGAAACACTCAGCTGAACTTTTCAAAATACTGAACCACTGTATCAGAGATTGAAACCTAAGGGTTCATGTGACCAGGCCTAGGCTTGAAGAATAATTTTGTGTTTGTAAAGGCAGTCCTGGGCCACCAGCACAAAGGCATCAGAGGAGACATATCGACTGCCCTAGAAATCAAAGGCCAGCAAAAATCATGACGAAGAGAAAAGCTGAAGCCTGATTGATAAACATCTAGGAATGGACGTTGCATAGCTTTGAGAACAACTTGCAGCTTCTGTGTAACAGCATCACTCTGGCTTCATCTGGATGGGTGAGCGAAAATGGTTTGAACTGAACTTTAAGGGATACACTTCATAAAATGAAGGAGGGCAGAAAACTTTACTGGCAGTCAGCAGATCTTCATAATGTCGTAGTCTTTCTATTTCTCAATGTTTTATGTAGTGATAATGCTGAGGATTTGTTTGAGGTTTTGCTCAGGAGCTTGGTTGCATCCTAACGACACCAAATTCCTATCACAGGATTTTAGGACATGGATTCCAGCTCTGCAAAAAGCAACCGATATGACCTAAGCAAATCACTTCTGATCAGGTTTTCAGTAGTTCTTCAGCAAGTTCTTATAAGTGCTTAAGCAGGTTAAGTGCCCAAATCCTATTAATTTAGTTTTGAAAAGCTGGCCTTTAGTCTCTCCAGCACATATTTTCATAGGTATTTATGATCCCAAGTACCTCTGAGCATTTCCCCCTATGTGCCCTCAGCAAAAGATGGATAATAGCAGTACCCTACCGACCAAGGATGCTGGGGGAATTAAGTGCATGAAAGATTACGTAGGTCATTTAAGCTAGTTGATCTCACAGGTGTATTTACATGGCCTGATTCTCATCCCATGAACTCATTTGAAATAAATGGAAATGCCATGGTAATAAAACTGGTGTCAGCAAAGAATGAATCTTATAATGTGAGATGCTCTTCAGAGGCTGAATGGGTGCAGAACCTGAATGCCCTTTGTATTCAGAGAGGACTTGTTTCTGTTAGACCAGTGTTGATGTACACGTAGGGTAGAAGCCCTTCTTCCTACTCTCTCACCATGGTTGTGGGGACAAAATGAAGGCTGGCTTTTACAGGAGTACATCTAAAGACACTGCCTAAACCAGCTGAAATATCAGAATTAATCTGTTCTTTTTACCTACCCCTTTATTTTTAAGGCAAAATGAGCACCAACACTTTGGTTCTGAAAGATGGGAATTTACACTCCGGCAAATAGCTGAACGTTAATGACATTCAGCCTGTATGGAAGCATATATTTTATAGGAAACCACATTGGTTATGCTTGAGAAATCTTTCTAGGACAGCCATTGCCCTGAGACTTATGCATCTGCATAAAGTCTGCTACATTAGAAACCACACAGAATGGCCTGTCTCTCCCACGGTCTTAAGTTAACACTTTTCCTTTTGTCTGGGGCACCCTTTTCTAAACTTGAAATCCAATTGGCCAACAATTAAAGCCAATTAGCACGTGAGGAAAATAAACCGCAGGCCCCACTTCTATGTATTTCACCGGCTGTTAGAAAGCCTAGTTAGCTCAAGGCATTAGCATAGTTCAGTATCGGTCGAGGCACACAGCAGAGACTAGTTGGCTTAAAGTATTAGACGACGGCGATAGCGTCCTGGCTGAGCGGCAGTGTTATTCTGGGCTCACAGCTGCCAAACATTCTTGACAGGAGACGAGGCAGATGTCCAAGGACAATCAAAGAGAGAAGAAAGTTTAAGCCAACGTTTGCCTATCTCATATTCTCTACTTGATCCTCTCCTCAAAGACAAGGCACAGCTGTTGCACTTCAAGGTCTATCTGGCTGAACCCAGCAACTCCTCCCTTTCTCCCTCCTGGCCTGCCTGAGCTCTCTGTGTGTTGGACTTTGGCAACCTACCAGACCTCATTAACTCCTAACAGGACAATTCATGACATTAAATGGGTCTTATTTAATCTTTTTGTATGTGTGCGAGTATCTGAGAACAATTCTGCCGCATACTAATTGCATGAAAATGTGGCGGGTTATAGTTATGTGAGTGTTGCCCACCAGCCTACAAGAGATCACCCTGGGCCACAAGAACAAGCACTGTAACATTAACAAGGTGATTTGTTATAGCTGCGATGGCAAAGGTGATACAAAAACAGCAGACAAAGGTGTTTCACAGACAAAGGCATCAAGAGGCTCGGTCATTTTGCTCTCACTGATGAATAAAAATACAAGAACTGTTGTGATAATGAACACAGTGAATGATGGCAGGTGTATTAGTGAGAACAGAAGTGTCATATCTATAGCTCCCAGCCCATCACAACAATTTATCCCTCTCAGAGCCTGCTCTCTGCAGTCCTCTTTTCTGGCTGATATTTTGACTTGGGCATGGAGAGAGCTGTTGGCCAGATTTTGTGATGCTCTGGTCAATTCCTGCTGCTCTTTTTCCCCTTTTTTTTTTCTTTTGCTGAGTCCCACAGCAGCTCCTATCTCACATGACATGAAACACATGTCTACCATGTGGCCATATGAGATGGGGATGCCTCCAGTTCAGTTCCGTATTAGCCATATACTAAAGGAAAGGCTGGTGTGAATAACCTTCAAATGCCTCCTTAAGGGAATATATAGCATTTTAGGACTCCCAAATGAGATGTCACTGGCCTACAGGAAAGCTTGGGCTCTGCCACTGGTTTACTCTGTAACCTTCAACAAATCATTCATTTTCTTCAAGGTTTATTCTGAACCACTACATGGGAACACTAACATCTAGCTACATTTCAAAAGCACCATGGGATTGTCAGAGGGAAGGAATTGACTAACAATTATAAACTGCATATACAGAGCTGTGAAAAAGAAGTATCTGGCCAATTTAATTCAAGTAGCCAGCTGAGATTCCCAGTCCAAAAAATATAGAGTGTTGGTTTTAGATTTTCCAAATGTTTGAGTAAACAGTGCATGTTTCTCAAGGAAAGCTATCTTCACTTTTTAAGGTTTTTGAATTGTTTGCCTGTGGACATTTCTTGCAGAGGCAGAGTTGCAACCATGTGCAAATAGAGGCTGAGATTAGGGCATTTTGCTCCCCAAAATAAAACTGCGATGAGTTTGAATGAGCAATCCGACAATAACAAATATTTTTATGTCCACAATGGAGCAAGTTTAATAATGAATCACAATTCTGGACACCCAGCAGTTGTAGAAAACACGTGTTACTTACCTATTAGTCATTCTACCTGGTATTATTACTCCCTCCCGCCCTTCACCCATTGATTTGTTTCATTTGTCCTTTATAGTTTGTTTTCAGCATCATGAACCACACTCACAGGAACAGCAGCAGACACGCTGAGGCCACCACATGCTCGAAACTTGGAAGTGCTGCTCTGACATGAGCAATATATCCTTTCCATGAAGTACAGGCACATGGCTGAGATGGTCGAATTACTGTGACTCCACCAGCAACCACCCATTGACAGAGCCACAGCAACCGCATGCATGTTGCGTACCACAACTTGTAAGTTAACACATTTGCTTAAACCATGAAAGTGGTTCCCATGCCTCATCTGACAGGCAGTAACTGGTTAAATTGTGGTAAGTGGATAACTTTCAATTGTGTGACTATATCCATAACATAATCTGGGATTTCAAAGGAGCCTTGGGCAATCAACATCTCCCACTGCTTTACTGTGGGCTTTGCGTGTCTCCATCCCTTAGGGTCTCAGTTATAATTCCTAGAATAAAATAATGTCAAAAACTATTTTGACTGTCTCCTAAACGTAATAAAAATCTATCCCTAAAGAGTCATCAGTGCCCGGTCTCTGTGTGCCAAATTTAATTTTCTGTGTAAGGAGGAGGGGAATGAAAACAAACAACCCCTTAAACAATGACATTGGGATCTGAATGTGCTGTGCCTCCCAAGACATCCAAAATCAAACACAAAAGGATGCAAAGCATTCCCAAATGCCTTCCCTTCACTTTTCTTCTCACAGCAACTCTGATGGACTAAAGCCTTTGGCTGAGAACAGGCTCGTGACCACAGCAGTGATTTTGTTGCTCTTTCTCACTCTGGCAGCTCTTCTCCATCTTGCTCTAACCCCTATGCCTGTAGCAGTTCAGATTTTGGGTGGCTAGATGTCTCTGAGAGAGCAACAGAGAGCTAATGAGCTATTTCAAACTCATCAGGAGCTTAAGAGACGAATAGGAGAAAGCCTGTGTGAAAAAGGGCCTTGTTTATCAGGGTTTTAGGGGCTAGGCAGTGCTGCAGTTTGCTAAGTGCTGCTATGGTATAAGAGAGAGAGGACATCCGACATTGGTGTGACCTCCCTGGGAAGCAGGTGGGGTGATTGCATGCTGAGAGTACCAGGAAAAAAATACCCAAAGAAAAATCAGGAAAGCATATGAATTAAGTTCAATAAGAGTAGCACTGTAATAAAACCGATGCATGTGTTACCCTGGCAAACAGGCTGGAAGAATTTGGGTGCAACATTTTTGCCCTACTTTTAGCTGGCTGCGGGAAGACCAGCTTCACAGCTACTGCCACTCTTTGCACAAGGCTAAGAGGAATTTGGCAGCTGAAGCCCCATCCTCTCACATTCATTAAAAAGCCCATTTATTCCATGTGATTTAGTGCTATGAGACACATTAGGAAGCAGCAGCTAACTAGTGCTTGAAAAGTTGCTTAGGTCTATGCTGCTAAAGATATTTAGGCACCTAAGCTGCTTCAGAAAGATTTTTCAAAAACGCCAGGATGATTCATTCCTATTAATTTCAATAAGAGGCAGTTAAATGGTGCATTTATTTGTCAATGCCTAACTGCTTAAAAATTGGATGGTGCTGATTCCGAAGATTTAGGAGCCCTGGCTCTTGAGCGGAGCCAAAATCCTATGTAGCAACGGTCGTTTTCCCTATTCAAAGCTCCCTGTATTTTTGGGGCTGTTTCCTGTGTCTTTCCAGGTCTACATTCTCTTACTGTTGTTTCCACTTTAAAAGTGGTTATGCTCAAGTGCTCGGATAGGGATTTGCTGTATACATGTGACCAGACCACGCTTAAGATCTTTTAAATGTAAAAGAACAGGTGAAGCTGAAGTCACCCTGCAACTTCACATCCACCATCCCTCAGCCAAAGTGTGAAACCCTGTGAGTCCTTACAGTATGGGGCACCCCATGGGTGCTGATTTTCATGACACATGTTTGAAGAAATAAAAATGAAATACTGACACTTTTTACGCTCAGATGGACTTCCTGGGCTGACCTGATTTATATTTCCTTGTGCATTTTGGGCTGCACTTTCAAGGCGTGAGCAAGTGTCTAGAGTGCAGGGGTGGGTATGGAAAGGGCAGAGCTCTGCACACACCACGCCGTAAAGTGGGAAGGATTGGAAGAAATCTCAGCTGCTGTCTTGGCTGGTTAGGGGTTGCAATTTTCTCTCTCTTGAGTGTCCCAGGGCTGGGAGCCAGCAGCCTGCGGTTGGGAGCTGCTAAGCTATGTCACTCCTGTCTTGTGAGGGCACGACATGAAATCAATGCTTTCTGCACCCGAGAGGAGGAGAACACAGTGGCAGTCACTGCAGGAGGGCACACATCCCAGTCCACCAGCAGAGAGGCTGTCTCAGGTGTCTCTCTTCTCTGCAGAGACAGCGGGGAAGGCAGCCAGGGGTAGATCAGACCTGCACAGAGTCGGTCAAGCAGAGCGGAACACAAGGAAAATCTTTCTTCAGGTCCCCAGCTGAGTTTGCCCTGACACTACCCCACCTTGTTTGAGGGAGGCAAGAGTCTGGTTACTACGAGCACTTTTTGTTCATTAAACTTGAGCTGCAAGAACTAATTTGCCTTTTGGGCAAGCTTGCTGAATACAAAGCTGCGTCTTGTCCTGCTTGTACGACCTGTCTGTGCGGGCGCTCTCCCAGCACGTCAGGCACGGGCAGCTCTTCCAGCACTTCAGAGGTGGCAGAGGCATTGCGTTGGCTGGCAAGCAAAGCAAGATCCCGATTTTCCTGGCCCAATGCAAGAGCTTTTCTTAGAAAAAAACCAGCAGTGCTTCACATTTGCATTGCTATCGTCTGCTTCACCTGAATTTTGCTGGCACTGACGCAGGTCACAATGAAGCAGGGTGCATTTTATCACGTAAGTCCTGCTGCTCCTTTCAAAGGGCAAACCTTGGGATGACCCTTCCTGAGGAAGCAAAGTGCCCTGCAGAGCTGCCTCCGTAAGGTCTTGCACCTACCACAGGGGTCAGACCCCAGCGGATAAAACCACTTTTACTGACGAGGCCAAGCTCAGGCAGACCCAGCCTTTTAAACCCAGATGGCAATAACTTTGAGACCGAAATCTCTTGTTGCCCTGCGGAGAAAGAGCAAAGGCAAGTTTACAAAAGGCCCATATGTGGCTGAGTCATTTTAAGCAGCTCAGGTACAGACACACCTCTTCCTTATCCAGAAACCTCCTCGGGGAAAGAAAGAAAGACATATGTTTGGCCTCTGCAGCAAGCTCTTATCTTGGCAGGAGAAAGCTATTGATGTTCATGTTTCACATTTCTGGCGCCCAAAACAGGTTCTGATGTTTAAAATGAGGCAGCGGTGGAACCTGTTTTAAATATGTAACAGTCTCGGAAAGGAGCAGTCTAATCACTTCATTATCCAACACAGCAGAAAATGGTTTGAAACCCAAACTTGGGAGAGGGGGGCTTAGAGGAACCTTCCACAACAAGACATTGCCAGCATTAACCCTGGTATTTATTGCTCATTTTAACTATGGTGCACAGCAAGCATTTTCTCAGCCTCGTATTGCAAGAATATATAATTCATATGCTTAATATTTAGCCTCAGCTCTCCTTGCATATGTTACAGTGCTGGAGACTGTTTGTGTGTTTGCTATATATCAGTTGACACCTCTGTAAAATCTTTATATTGAATGCCTTTGGCAACTATATGCCAAATAATAGCATTACCATTTGTAATTTTCTTAGCTGCAGCTTTCCTGTAAGCTTTGCTCTATGCATTACAAGTAGGAAGGATTTAAAGAGCTTTATTGGTTCTCAAGTCTTCCTAACGACCTTTCCACGCTTTTGTAAGTCAAAATAACTTTATTTTTTTCTCCTTGTGCATTTTGAAGAAAAACTGCAAGAGCTCCTAAGCAAATAAGTAAGAGTAGATAACCACTGATTCAACTCTCTGCTCCTCCTCTCTTACTTCCCAGCCAGAGTCCCCTGGTGTCACCCTCAGATTTTGTTGACTCTTGTCTTGCAGATGCTTTTCTTCTCTCGCTCTCGTCTTCAGATCTGCTCATTATGTTAGCTATGCTGGAAAAAAAAAGAGATAGAAAAGAGCCCGGTGAAAGATCGGAGCCTAGCAGTGCTAAGCACTGTACAAATAACACAAAGGGTGTCCTTGGTTCAGGACTCGCCGCCTAGGATTTAGACAATATGCCACGGGGGAATAAATCAATAAATGGGAAAGAGAGGAGATATGTTTATACCTGTTAATGATTATGTGGAGTTTCAATAGCCTTATTATTTGCTGCTTCTATGAATTCTGCTTGTTTTCACCTAAAATATCTCAATGCTTCCCTGAATCAGAGGCTTTTGTTTTATCTATCCTGAGCAGCGTTTTGTCCATGCTGGGCTGTGAACTTCTCAGAACTGGGACTATATGCTATTCTTGTTTAGTTAGCACCAGGTACATTTACAGGGTTGTATATTTGCTTAATAAAAATAAATAACCAGCAGAAGTTCCAAGCTCAGAATTACTCCAGACACAGCATTTTCCTTATTGCTTTGTCTTGTGGAAAACAAAGTACATTTTATCCTACGTTTATCATGTAGCTTATGTGGTACTTTTCATTTTGATGTATGGCACACTTCCTAATGTGTCTCCCCTCATGTCTCTTTATTACTAAAGTGTTTTGGAGGAAAAGTATATTACAAACAAATAAATAACTTTCAACTACTGTCACTAGACTAGCAAGAGAACCACAGACGCAGGCTAGCTGTGTTCATTCATTAGAGGCCTTGTCCAGGACTTTATGACTATCACGTTCTTTTTATTTTAATGAATGCCTCTCACAACTTCATCCTACTAAATTTTGCTCTCCAGCTTCTTGTTTTCATATATCTAAAAAGCAAAAGCAAAATCCAGCTTAGTATTTCCAAGAATGAAAGGTTGGGTCTCAGGGAAGGGAAGGGAGAAAGAGCAGAGAGGCTGTGGATGGAAGCTGAGCTTTTGTGTCTACTCTCTTGATACTTTTTCAGAGAGGGTTGAGAACAGTGACTACTGCCACTGCAGTGGGCCACTTTTTTTCCCCCATAACAGCTTCCAGTCCAGACAACAACACCTTCCCTGGTCACATCAGCAATGAGCGTGGCTTTCAAGGGCTCTGAAGGCAAACGCAGGTTGGTACCTTTAGCCCAGGCTCAGCCTCTACTGAGTTACTGCTACAGAAACACAGATTCAGCCTTGTTATGAGACGAACGAAGCTAAAAAACAAGAGTTTGAAAAGCAATTTAGTTGTGTAGTGTGGCTTATTGGACATGGGAAACTGAAAAAAGCTGTGACTGGTGTTACTTTAAATCTGCTGGGGCTTGATGATGAGGTGGCCATTGCCAGCCACTGCCTAGGAAGACCAATGAGAACGAGTTTAAGTGCATGAAACTTTCTTTGTCCAGTCAGGAAAGAGAGAAAGACAAAATCATGGCTTGAAAATAGCACCTGCAAACCTTCATTAGTATGACAAACCTGTTCTTGATGACTTATTAAGGGAGCATAGGCAGGAGAGTTAAGCGTGCTGACACTGCTACAAACACGAGTGTCCTGGTTTGGGTTAGAACAGAAATTCTGTTCTATGACTTTTACTTTTCAGCTAAGTCTGTCTGAAGTTGGCAGCATGTTTACCAGACAGAG
>WEIS01093182.1:0-11559 GCA_013389965.1 Todus mexicanus
CACAAATGACAATAAAAATACTGATTAAGCTACCTGACCACTTAGAAAACAGGCCTCCCTCTTTAAGACAGTAATTTCAGTAACTCTCAGTTGATACCAGAGTGTTTGTCATGAGGGTATAGACTCTAAAACAAATGAAGATTAAATCTGATCATTTTGCTTTTATTCTAAAACCTGGCCATTTCAACCAGATGTATTTATAGCATGAAAAAGCACTAGAATGGAATGCTACTTATTCAGACATTTGCAGTTGATTTATGCATTCTCAGTCACTTCCACTGAAAACTCAGAAACCCAGAAATGCAAATTTTCAGACATTGGTTCCACGTGAAATAGGACAGACCACTGCACCAGCTACTGTTGTGAGACCAGATAGAGATACTGCTGCCTACACATAAAGACAGCCATTAAGGAGGAGCTGTTTATTTCTGCTTCTGCAGAAATCATAAACACCAGCCATGAGCCTGACAGCACAAGCTGTGCTGCAGTAAATTCTAGTACTTTGCTGGCCATTCTAAGCTGCCCAGTAAAAGTTACTGTGGCTAAATCCCATATACATTTCATGAAATAATCCTGCTCAGAAGATGGTATCATATTCATGCACAGCAGGGTGTGCAAATGCCTATAAATCAAAACATAGAATCTGAAATATCTATAAAAAAATCTGTGCAAATTTAACCATGACCCTTTGCCAGACAATAGGCCTTCATATGTTTTGCAGCTTAGCAGACACCAAGGAATTTTGTTTGGAAGTGATAGCTACTGTCTATGTAATATTTAGGACCTATTCATGGAGCATCTGGCAGAAAATAAAAGGGTTTCCTCCTCTAACATATGCTAAAGAAGGATGTGGTCCTGTGCCTGCTCCTCCTCTTCTGACTTTTTGCAAATAGCACAACATAAGAGACAGTTGTTTCTGGCTGCCCTGCTGCCTGTCATGGCTGTCAAGTGAAATCCCATGAAATATTGCTCTTCCAGATGTAAGAGATTTCCAGGCTGCCTTAAACTGCCTGTGGTTTGTGGTGCTGGAGAGGAGAGAAATGAGATTAAACTTCATCTCATCAGTGCAATCTGAAAAGATCACACAGAGGACTAATCACAGCTTTTTCATTCCATAGCCAGACCTGAGAGCTGTGTGTTTTTGTTTCAGGGCTATGTCACATTAAGCTTGTTGGAAGACATTGATTAAGGTCAAACAATGTTTGAAGATCAAAAATAAAATTTTTAACTCTGTGTTGCTGCACACATTTCGCATTCTTCAGAAAGTGTCATGCATTATTTTAGCCAGCTGAAATAGAAGAGACTGTGAACTGAGTTCTGTAATTCTGAGATGTCAGCACTTCTTAACATAAACTTATAAAGGATAAAAAAGACAATGTTCACCTAAAATTATCAGTCTAATGTTATATGGCATCCCCTATAATTTGGAGGAAACAGTCACCAAAAGTCCACTTGTTACTATGGTTTCTCCATAAATGTCTGCCTCTGATTTTCAAAGCTTTGCTTTTCTTTCCTTTTCTTTTCTTTTCTTTCCTTTTCTTTTCTTTTCTTTTCTTTTCTTTTCTTTTCTTTTCTTTTCTTTTCTTTTCTCTTTTCTTTTCTTTTCTTTTCTTTTCTTTTCTTTTCTTTTCTTTTCTTTTCTTTTCTTTTCGTTTCGTTTCGTTTCTTTTCGTTTCTTTCCTTTTCTCTTCTTTTCTTTTCTCTTCTTTCTTCTTTTTCATTTTATTTTTTTTATGGTTTGTTTTTGCCAGCCACTATGGCTTCTGGACCTTTGAGGTTAGTCTGAATGTTTTCTATTAGTAAAGAATACTTATTCATACACTGAATAGTCACACAGTTTTCAGAATGCTCAACTGTAACCCTCTGTAAGTTAAGAAATAACAACAGGTTCAAAATGTCACATAGAAATTTAAATAAGGTTTTCATTATTGCTTCCAGAATTGTTCTGCAATTGTATTGCCCACTACAACCATTTACTGTTTAATTTGCAAGTAATTTTTTCTGTCTTCTTTGAGATGTGTACGTATATAAGTATGAATGCAGAAAAAGAGACATAGCAATGTAATGCATATAGTTACCTGCAAACTATAAATAATAGCTGTAACACAAAATAGCATAATGCTTTAAAACCTAAGCATTGTCAAATGATTACTGTCATAACTGCTTTTTTTATGAAATCAGGACAAGTGGAGAGGCCTCTGACATTTCACTTCAGCACTATTAGCAAAATATTAATTATAGATAAGAAAAGGATGTTGCCCCAAAACACCTGGAAATAATTGACAAATGTATGTGACTTAGATCAGAACGTAATTGCCCTGATTCGACCTATGTAGCTTTCTTTAAAAAATGACGTAGCTTGTTCAGCTAAGTGTTGGCTACCAGATGTAAAACCTCCCAGGCTAGCTTCCTTTTGCTTTTGAGCTCAGACATATCACAAAGGTTCTCTAATGTGAGGGGATACCAGTAAAACTATGATGAAAACCATAGGTATGAATATCTTCTAGTGACTCACATGAAAGAATTTATCGCTTTTCATGCATGTGTATTAAACCATAGTGGAAAAGAGCCCTTCATTGAAAGTGCATTAATTATTTGACACTGGTTTTCCTCAAACATTTTTTTGCTATGGGATTCAAGGGAAAGATTACAGTAGAAAAAATGATCATCATACTTGAGGTAGGCTCACAGAATCTTTTTTTATGTTCCGTGTGAAGTTGTCTTGAACTGAAACCACTGCTTCTTAAGGATTAAGGGATTGAAAAGCAAAGACTGAAGCTACTGTAATTTAAACCCAGCCATTCTCTAGCACAAAGGTGAAAAATGGACTAAGCCAATCTGCTTCTTTGCTAGTTCAGCTAAGAAATAATTTTACCTTTTGAAAATTTTATACTATTTATATTCCAAATATGTCATTATCTTTAAAAGAAATTTATTCTCTTGATTATTTTTTTTAGCATGAGAACAGAGACATGAGACATGGAATAGGTGGACAAAGTTTCAAATTGCAGTTTACAGCAAAGATAAAATTTATAAATATAAAATTAATAAATTAATGCCACTGAGGTGGGTTTTCTTGTTTATAAAAATATCTTGTCTCCAGAAATACTTACAGAGCAGTTTTCTACTGCTATTAAAAAAAAAAAAATGGTTTTATATTACTAAAGAGTCATAAAAAGTATCAGATGAAACAAACTTAGTTCCAAGGACTGCAAGAGAAAAGGGAGCATTATGTTATATTGCAGATAATTAATACATTCACTAGACAGAAAAAAATCCAGTTAATTACTGGGTGCATGTTAACTGATTGCAGGTTCCGAGTTTCAGTAACTGAACTGAATTCACATTTCAGGCTGTTGGTTTCTTTTCAAAGTTTGACACGAAGACTAGGTACATAATACTAATGAAAACAAAATTTCTTTTTTAAAAAATATTCCCAGTGAAAAAGCACCATAACCAGCAGAAAATGAAGCCTCAGCACTGTGGTTTGAGCACTACGGTGTTGTGCAAGGAACCTGTCTTCAATTACAGGGTCTAACGCTCTGCTCATAGACGACCACTCCTCGCAGAGGCTGCAACACTCAGCTTGTGAGAAGAGTAACTCCACAGCTTTGGAGACTGCAGACCCTTGGAACCGCTCGCTTGGAAGCCGATCTAGTGCAAGCAGAGGTGAGCTCCCTCACAGTCTCCCACCAGCCTATTGGCTTGCTGTGAATTGAAGGCTTATGTAAACGGAAATAAGGGAGTTGTAGTTCTTTGGAACTTTGGAGAAGTTTGGGATTTTTTCCCTAGAGGAGAATACAGAAATGTGTTCTCTTATGATATGCGTTAGAATTTACTACCTATAGAAGCAAGTAGAGACTTTAGAATTACTTGTATCGACTTTTAGCTGCATTGTATAGTTTCCATATGGCTGAGGAAAAGTCACACAAGTGGTTATATATTTTTATTTGTAAATCATCTTCTATCACTCCTTTAATACTGTGACCCACTGTTTATTCATACATTCGATGCGGAGCTGGCAACCAGCAATAATACAAGCTTTCCAGGACTTCCTATTTATAACTTCAAAGCCCAACCTGGAGGACCACCCTCTCTGCAGACAGAAGCAATTCATTCTCCATATTCAGTGTGCCTGTCTTGAGAGGAAAAAACTTCCAGTGATGCCAAATTGTGTTGAATGATACAAAGTAAAGCTGGTTTTATCACATGGGCAGCTGACACAAAACTCTTCCACTTATCTTAGGTTGGATGGGGACTGGGTTCAGAGATGAAAGGTCAGTTCTTTATCCACTAAGCCCTCTAGATATTCCAAGATCCCCAGTACATTACAAATTTGAAGAGTTTAAGCTCTCTTAAATAAAAGAATGTCTTCCCAAGGTAAAGTATACAGTGTATATAGATACAGCACAGGAGAAACATGTGAAAGGTCAGAGATGTGACCTTTTAATGTCAATAGTTTTATTTATTGACAAGAAGTCCAGTTTAAAGGGCTTAATGAAAAAGCAAGACAAGAATCAAGGAATCTGTTAAACTGCGTAGATTTGACTGGCTAAAGAAATTGTACTGTGTGCCTTGGAAATTGCAATTGCTATGAATGTTTTCTGGCGCTTATTCTTAGCAGAGGAAGCAGCTTTAGAAATTAACAGCATACCAGTTACACTGGCAATGTATAAACTAGTTCCCCAGTTTTCCTAATACAGCCTAAGGCAATTTTCCTTAATACTTGTTCTGGGTTACTTAATTGTTCTGTTATCCCAAGAAAAGAAAAAAAAAAAAGTTGAACACATAGACACTTTGTATTTAAGGTTCACTACTATTGAAATTAGTAGAGCAAAGTCTGATGGCAGGATAATACCCATAAAGCTTCTCTAATCTGCTGCATTTATTTTATATTATTTTTTTATATTACTGCCCAGAGCTGTTCAAGCCCACATCAGAGAATTCTAGTTAACATGTGCATTCACAGAATAGTTATACCTTTATATCACCTCTCTAATAAATGTTTTTTCCAATATATCAAATAAGCAATTGGAAATATTGGTGATTATATATATAGATAATGTAATTAATATATTGATATCAATCTAAATAATAGATGGGTGTATATGGATGGGCATTCTAGCAGTCCTGAGTACCACCAGCCGCTGAAACTACTGAGTGCTGTAAGCACTCAGAAATTCAGAATATGAAGCCATTTAGCTATTAAAAATTCTTCTTATCGAATGTAGCCCAAGAGTTCTGAAGATTAAAAGTAGAATTCAAAAACTTGTTTCCTACAAGAACAGTATTTTGGCCTTTTACAGTGCTATTTATAGACTACAGCATTTTGTTTAGGTGAATCAATTACCTGTATCCTCAAATGCAGATTTTATTTTCATGGACTTTTGGATTTTGCCATTTCAGTAGTAATGTCTTTTTGGATATAGTTTAGAGATTTTATTGCAAATGAGCAGCAAGACACACAAATTGAGAATACAGAGAAGAGAAACAAAACTGGATTAAAGATTGCCTTGAACAGCTGGAGCTCTGGCCAAAGGACTCTGCATTCTTGTTTAAAATGCTTCGACAATAACACTGATCATTTCATCTCTAGTGCCTTTTATGATTTTTTTCCTGTAAAATGAGAACAGGATAAATTGGGAGCAGCTATAATGACAGAAACTGGATAGTGCAACACAACAAAGTAGTAGTGCTAGTTCTTGTGCTAATCTTTTCATCTTATTCCTCTTTCTTTTCCTATTAGTGTGCTAAAATGTCTTTTCAAATTGATATTGATAATTTTTCATATAAACACTAAACAATACCACACTGTTAACACAGCTTTGCTTATGAAACTTTATAGACTAAGTAATTCAGCAAGCTCTCTTGTCAATATTTCAGACTACCTTCAGCATGACACAATCACATCATTTGATTTTTCATGTCACAAAGTATGCTAACTCTTCATATTTTTATTTTACAGATATTTTTAATCTGAGGTTAGACAAACTACTGATGAAAGATTTATTGATCAGAACAGATACTTGGTTTTATCCTTCGATAACAGTGCAAACTTTACAGTACCAGCTTACTCACTGGCTTTACTCAAAAGGGTGAAGCTTGTTCATGACACAATCTGTAACAACTTCACATTTGCAGGGTTTTTCTCCTGTATTTTAAACATTGATGCTCAGCCTCATTATACAGTGAAGCATATGAAGCATCAGTTCTTTCACACCAGCATCAAAGCATTAACTAGACTCTCCTTTGAAGGATATATTATAGAATTGCTTTATACATGTATATCGAGAATAATTTCTTCATTGTTTAAATTATCTCATTGGAAAGAAATTTCATGCACAAAGAATATGTGCACTTGCAATCGACTAGGTTATGAGCAAATTCTCTGGTGTCAGTCTGGCTTATTTTTAAGAAAAGCTGAAATGCCCTTCAGTTAATCTGCATTATATTGTGCAGACCAGTTTTTATGTAGTCTCATCACCGTGCTGAAATGACTGTTTATCAAAGGTCAGTTACAGTACTCAGAGTCCCACAATGGACTGAAATGTAGGAGAAGATGAGTAATTTGGAACCTTAATAAACCTTAATAAAGAATTTTCCTTTATTTGTGTCTAACCTTGAAAAACACTCACAGATTTCAACTATTATACAGGATGCAGCAGTACAACTTCTCAAGGGCCTTTTGTCTGCACACCTCATTGCCTGCCAGAGCCTCATTGTTAGCACTTAGTAATCACAGTAATACAGGGTGGATGTTTATTGTATTTATTGACAAGTACCTTTTGTTTTTCTTTCTTTTTTTTTTTTTTTTCTCTCCCCAGATCTTGATGAGCATTCTAGTCTTTCTAGTTTCCTTGTTTTCATTTCATTTTATGAAGGCATTTGGAGGCCTTTTCCTATCCCAAGACAGAAGTGCCAAAGAAAGGTACTTTTTTTTGTCCTCAGCTTCTGGACAGACAATTTGTACCTGCTGTGTGAAGCCTGATCATCTGAAGTACACATTAAAAGAATAAATGGCTGCAATCCAGTTCCACATATGGTAAATGTGTTATCCTGCTATTGCCTTACCCTGTCAGATTAACAAACATATAATTCTTTAAGTTTGCAAATGGAACCTGGTAAAGTTCTGTTAAAATGAGGAAAGGTTTTAGAGGTTTGGTTTGGTGTATTTTTTTCCTTTAAATGCTGGATGAGGTGTTTTGATGTTACAGCATTAGGTAGAGCTGTGTAAGACCATTAGCAAGGGAACTTTATACTCAAGAACTAGTTTTTCACAGTGATGAACACTCACAGTACTGTCTAAATTTTCAGCATCTATGAAAACATGACCTTAAGTTTACTGCCTGATTTCTGAAAACAGTGTCATCATTACAGGGTGTACCTTTTTTTTTCTTTAAAATTTCTGAAGTAAGATAAATCTGGAGAGAATTTTGGAACAGAAATGGGGGGGGAAAGGGAAAAAAATATAATTGTATATTTAAGTCTGCATTGCAGCTAATGGCAACTGAATAAGTAAAACTTTTCATTACATTGAGAGATTTCCCTCTTTGACAAAATCTCAAGAACAGAACTTATCTAAGTGAGTGTTGTAAGACAAATTCTGTTGCAACTAAAGCCCATGATTTGTTCATGATTTTTCTTTGGACTGTATATATTGTAACATCAGAAGTTAAAAAATATTTTATTTAAGCAACCTGTCTCATGATATTCTGCATCATAATATAGAGGTGAACTGGAAAGAAGATGTGTACACTGTCATGGAAGCTGTGAGAACATGTTGTACTAGTACCTTAGCTGTCACTCCAGACAGTCAAATGAAGTAAGTCAATGGATCTGTGGTACAGAGGTCAGAGTGGCAGTATTTCTGAAGAATTCAGAGAAACTGTCTGGAGACTGCTAGTGTGTGAGATGGAGGAAGAAAGAGAAAGATGAGCAACGAATTCCCTAAAGCTATTCCCCTGAATGTGTTCTATAATAAATTTTAAATGTGTGTCATAGTGGGATAGAGTTGGGAAGAGGAGTCAGATTTACTAATAATTTGCATTAACATTTGTAATATTTGTCTTTTATGAGCATGATTTCTTTTAGAGTTTTGAAAGTTTGTACTTTTCCTCAATAAATTCAGATTTTTTTACTGGCTATGTCATTCTCTGATACAATATATCTGCATCTTTTATATATGAAATGAAGAGGTTGCTATATCCCTCTTTCTCCTTTCTTTGGCTGACTGCTTAGCAGGCAGAAACTGCTGTAATCTGCCACAGCATCAAAGACTGAATGGGGGAGAGAATGTTTTCCCCATAGAACCTAGACAATAACTGTGGGCAGAAGGAGAATGGTCTAACACAAGGATCTGATGAGAGCATGCCTTTCCTCCAATGACCCAGCTGGCTTGCCCATGACAAAGCTTTTACAGGACATAACATAAATGAAGTAAGAAGAATGAAGGTATTAAACAATGTTGCTGAGGAGAGAGGAAAAAGAGGAACTTAAAGAAAGGCAGAGTCTATCTCAGAAGCAGCAAAAGGCAATATTGTCTGTGTGATTGTTCCAGCCTTCACAAAGGGGATTGTTTGACTAGCTGGGAGCGGCTGGAAAGGATTAACAGTTTTTCAGGGCAGACAACACCCCTGCAATCCCACCTTGGGGTATATCAGGTGTGAAGTGGGGGCTTGGGGAGAGGGCAACGGTGCAGGTTCAATTGGCCAGTGGTGCCCTTGGCTGACATCGTAGTTTATTTGTGAGCTTAATAAGCCTGGCCAGTCCTTTGGGGGCACTTTTGGCAAAGGTCACAAAAGACAAGATTTTGCATAATGAATACATTAAAATCTTTTTTGTTAGTGCATGGGGAGCAAGAAGATAATGACATTGAAGCTTTGGAATACAGGAAAGGAAGTAAAAGAAAATTAGTCCCTGAGGTATCAAATATGATCACCATGTGGACTTGGTTTTCTATTTTAGCAAGTGAGCCCTGAGAGAACAAAAGCTCCGGGAAACATGTTACCTTTTGTTTAGATCCATAGCTACTGCACTGAAGGAGTACGCCACAAAGGGCATACCCTTTGCACAAAGTGCCACTCTCTTCTATGATGAGTCATTTATATGGAAGGATCCCAGACAGTCAATAGGAAAGGACGAATAATGCTGTATGTGTTTTGAAGAAGATCTCAGGTGGAGGGAAAGGAAAAAGATTTAAAAAAATAAAGAAAAAAAATAAAAGGATGCCATGTCAGCATGTAGGCTATAAATTGCACTTAGTTATCATAAATTCATGCTGAAAATAAAGTTAACATTATCAGATTTTGACCATGAGTCTCCTGTGGGATTGAGGTCATAATACAGCAGATAGGACCTAGATGCACCTTTCCTGGCACTTTATTAAAGACCCAAAACGGGTGGCAAGGATCAGCAAGTTTAGGTACACATGTGAAGATGGCAGGGTCTCACAACTCAATAACCTGGTGTTTTAAAAGACTCAGGGCTGATAAAGGATAGAAACACCAGCTATCAGGGTCATTTCAAGGGTGCAATAAAGAGAACCAAATCCCAATGAAAACAGATAAAATACTACTCTAGTTGCTAAGGTACCTTAATCTGATGAAAGCTAAATTGTGTGAATTTTTTTAAGGGTTTATCGTTCTTTGCACTGGTCCGAAAGTACAAATATGCAGTCTTAAATAACTGGAAGAAAGTTAGAGGAGGATTTAGGAATATAGTAGCTGGTCCATTTGAGCATATCAGTGCTGTCTTCGTGCAAGTTTAGGCTGGAGGAAAAATCAGTGAATAGCTACATCAATTTGCTAGGATGTCTTTCAGTCAGTCTGTCGAGACCTTTAAGGCTCCTGATAAGGGCACCCTTTTGACAAAGCCCAATATGGAAAGTACTGTAGTGTTTTTGGTTTTCAGTAGATCATTTATAAAAACAAATTCACATTTATTTTCAGTTCTTTTGGGGCAATACTCTCTAAGGGAATACACTCTCTAAGGGAAATGTGTGCTTTTATCATGCACTCATATTTTAAAGTCTGTGAGCCACATATTTTCAAGTCTCATATTTTAATTCTGTAAAGGGTCACAATAGATAATCCACTAATGATAATCTTGTGTTCTCAGAAATTATTGGCACTGGCCTGTTTTGGGTATTTTTGTTTCTCACTTTCCCTCTGTTTGTGCCTCTGTTATTCACTGTTTTTATCTCAGGTGATGCAGCTGGTAACCAGCTTCTGCCTTCTAATATAAAGTTCATCAGCATAAACTGGGATTCTGTGTTTCGTTACCCCTAGTGACTCTTCATTGGTTGCAGGATCCAAGATGGCCCTGGTGAAGTGACTTAGTCAATTCAAAATTCCCAGTCTTTCAGCAATTTTTGTGACATTTTGAAAACTTCTCTTTTTTTTTTATTAAGTTGCCCCAGGGATGGCTATGCTATTCCAAGTAAATTCTTTAGTGATAGGACTAGCAAATAAAATAATTAAGAAGTTTCTGTATTTGCAGATAATAGGTTAAAGTCACAGCTATTTTTAATTCTTCAGATATGCCTAAATTAATCACATTAGTCCCATTTGTATTTGAAAACTCTTCTCTGGACCTAATATCCTAAAATGAGTTAGGGTTCTTGTCTAGCATCCACATGTGCACCATTTGGAATAAAATGAAGAAATGGCATGCTGTGCAACGTATGGTGCATGAGTTTCCAAAGCACTGACTGAGACTACTGACACAGATAGTATCCCTCTTCTGCTGCACATGAAATTTATTAGAACCGCAGTGAAAAATAGAAGTGTTTTGAGGGGGTTGTTTGTTGGGTTTTTTTTCTTGTCCAACATTTCAATACTTCTAGATTTTTTTTGTAAATGGAGAACCATATGAAATATCTTCACAGGTATGAAAAGATAAAGTCTAAACTTCTGTTTGAATGAATATTGTTGAAATACTTAACATACTATACAAAGATTTTCAGCTGATAGAAGAGATGAATGTATTTCTTTACAACCTAAGCAGTTACCTGTATTTTATTCTGTCTCAGTGAAGATTTAGAATTCATGACACTGCAACTAGCATACTGCCAGTGTCTGATTTCAGATCACTGGTAACACAATGCAAATTCATCAGAGCACAACACAGATGAATGCAGAACTTGTTAAATGAATGATCTCAAAAAAGAGATAGTCAGTGGTAAATCATCATCAAATGGAAGTGATCCTAGAAGAGTCCTCATGGATCTAGATCAGACTCAGCGTTATTCAACATTTTCACCCGTGAGTTAAAACACAAGCATAAACAATTCTTAGAAAATTTGTGGGTGTCAGAAAGATTGAAGAATTTGTAAATAATAATGAGGACAACAGAGACATACATTATACTCCAAATTGCTGGTGAAATGAGATCATTAAACAAATAATAAAATAACAACTCATGTTGCAACTCAGTCAAATGTAAAACCATACATGGAACAAAAAGGCAAAGAAAGGGATAAGAAGAACTAATTTCTGGAAGCTGAACTAAGCCACATGTTAACCATGAGCGGTTAACCACTGGAACAAGTTATAAAACGGT
>WEIS01093184.1:849-19487 GCA_013389965.1 Todus mexicanus
GAGAAACATCTGATGTACTGAGGAAAACCAGCAGCAGACATGTTTAATTTTCTGATTTTAATAATTAAAGCCCTTGATAATTATTTTGTGTGTGTGTGAAATGTGGGGACCAGTGACTCTTAAAGATGTTGGAATATAGGTAGTTTAGAAGATCAAAATATTTATATAATTACATCTTTTTTCTTCCCTCTGCTGTGATAACTGTCAAATCATGGTTGTTGATGGAAATGTAGATGTATCCAATGATGTATTTTGGAGTTTGTTCTCATTTTGAAAGTGGTTGTAGCAAGGAGAGATGTTTGCTTTTCAGGAGGGTCAGTACTAGTGCTAGGTACTTACTACTTACTACTAGTGACTAGGTACTTAAGCTTCTGCAAATGCCTTTGGAAGAGAGGTACCTGGTGAGATGTAGCTGATTCACTGGGTTTAGTTTCATACTGAGAGATAACATGGCAACATTCATTATACAACTCAGGGTACGCAGATAGTAAGGTGGAGTGGAGCTGCTGCCTTATTCATTGCGCAGGGACTGATGCAAGGGGTCTGCAAGGTTTGCGGGCTATAATTATCTCTAGTAATTTAAGAATCCATTTACCTTCTGCAGATGGAAATACAGTTTAATCAAATACAGTGGTAAATCAGCCTTTATTAGCCACATTCTGTAGGCTATTATGTCGGTGTTAACATTTAAAATGCTTCTGTATTAAAATTCTTTCTAGGTGAACAGGCACAAGTTTCAATTGTAAAGACAAATTTTGCAGTAATGACCAACAAGGTGCTTTTTTTCCTTTAGAAATTGTACTACTTTGAACATAGACTCTTGATACTGGTAATCCAACTGTGGTCATTCTGTAAACCACACAGTTCCTTTGGAAAATTAGAAGTTGTAGAGTGAATTAACCAGAAATTTAAAAGCTAAAGATTAGCAGCAGTCTATTTTTCTGTTAAGACGGCAATTTCCAAATTTGGTCTTAATTACTTCAAGTGAAGGGGTGCAACCCCAAGTCCCTTTGGAGAGCTTTGGTTGTGTGACAGTTTGAATTCCATTTCCATTTCTGTGCACTGACCTCTTGTTTTGGAAACCTCTGCATTAGCATTATGATTCTCTTTGGGATTTAAAATGTGCTTCCTGGGATCTCTAACACTATTAATGGTAAATCAAACATATTAGCCTTATTACACCTGCAAGGTAGCTCAACTTCCACATACATTTTAGTCTGTACCAGAACAAAGCCAGATCCACAGTAGAAATCGCCATCTCTGGAGACTTTCAGAATCCACCCAGACGTGTTCCTGTGTGATCTACACTAGGTGATCTTGCTCTGGCGGGGGCATTGGCTTAGATGATCTTCAGAGCTCGCTTCCAACCCATAACATTCTGTGATTCTGTGCAGTCATAATTCTGTAGATCAACAGCAAAGCTACAATTGCTGGATTGGTGTTTATGGATCACTGTGTTAATCATACTAATTTTGGGTCTGCAGTTATCACTAAAAGCATGCTTTTCTAAGGCCTTCTAAACCAACTCAAAGTCTGCAGAGGTGCTGTGGTGATTTGAGGTACCAGGTATTGCTCTTTCATGACAGCTACTTTTGCTGTTAACCTTTCTCATTATAAATTTCAAAAAATTAGATACGGACATTTCTGGTCATTCTGGCTGTAACGTCAACTCGTGGGAATTTGATACCTTTCTCACTTAGAGTAGTTTTACCACCCCTATTTTGAGCGTAGGGAATACAAAGCTCCTTCAAGTCCTTCAACAGATCAGAGCTTAGTCCTGATGTTCAAGTTTCCAAGCCACTACCCTCTTAACCGAATTAGCTTTTGGGTTTAAAACTTATGCTGTCCAGTTTAGAGGGAGCATAGAGATAAACCAAGGTCTCATAAAAACTGCCTCTCATGTGGCAGTGGATTAAAGTCAGCCCCCTTAGGGGTCACTATGCAAGTTGTGTAAGGACAGCGTGAGGGGAAAGGCAGCATTGCTTCTACAGCACCCCAAAAGCCAATTCAGGCAGTACAACTCGAAGTTAACTAGTGTTGTAAGGAATGGGATCCTCTCTAATTCTCTGTACTCCACCCTAGCTGAGAGCAAGGTGATTCCCAGCTACTTGGTTTTGATTAATGCACTCAATTCTGTCTGGTTTTCCCATTTAATTTGTGTTTATTGCAATTTTATTATTCTGTATCATCCATAAAAGCTTGGATTGAAAGTCCAAAGGTTTTACACGCTCGATGCAAGCCCCTCCCACTCCCACCCTTCAATCGTGGCATAGGCTGTTTTAGGAGCTTCTTTTGTACCTTATAAAACATATTTCTCAGGTGCCTCCCATAGTCTATTATCGGTTCTGTGGAGATTTTGCTTCTTTATAGCTTCCAGCCATCCTAACATATTTGCAGGATTTAGCACTAAACAAATTCAATAACTTTTTTTGTCAGGCTTCTAATTCTTGCTTGCTTCAGGTGAAATACAAATAGCGTAAGCAGCAGATTAAGGTGTTTCTGAAAGCTCTGATTCTCTGCGGTCACCCTCAGGAATGTTATGCCTGTGTTTTTTCATAACAACGACAAAAAAAAGACTGAATATGTGTCAGTTTTTCTTTCACACTTCATGAAAAATCCTTTTTTATATGGTATTGGTATAATCCCAAAGAACTCCTACCTGCTCTCTAAAACTACTCTATTACCAGTCTTCTCTCTGTGGCACGATGTTTGTTGGAGGAGAGATAAGAAAGAGAAAGGGCTGCTTTATTTTTCTTTTTTTTTTTTTTTTTAATAAAGATTGTTTATTGTGAAGGAAAAACAAAGCAGTAATACAAAACCCATAAAAAAGGAAAATTGCTATATCGTTTNCGAGGTTTCATTCTGTAGCGGCAGTGGGGTTTGCTCTCAAGCTGCTGATTTGCTTAGTTCTCAAACTTGAGTCTCTGAGACTTCTGCTGCTTGTTGAATTGAAGTTGTTGAGTGGATCCTAAAGTCTTGGGGAAAAGGCTGAGTTGTTTCCAAAATAAGAAAAAAATAAGAGCGACCTCTAAAAAAATGCATTGTGTTTAGTGAAAAAGGAAATTTGTGATGTAGTTGAAAGGAGCCTAGTAGGCAGTTCCCACGTTTTTATAATAGAGAAGTATATTTTGATTTTGAAAACTTCCAAACCCATGCTTGGCAGAACAGCATCCTGCGTAGAGAATGCAAAAACGGTATCTGTCAAACACCTTTTCTATAAATACTCTGTGAAATGAAGGGCTTCAGCATTGTGGAGTTTTCATCTTCTGTTCTTTCATCTGATTCTTAAATTCCTCCGTCTATTTAATTAAGCTTGCTCTGCTTTCAGCCTGTTTAATCACAGGCGGCTTAGGTTAATGTCCACCTCATCCAGTGATGAGCCAAAATTTCACGGCCGCTTTATTTTGCTTTGTGGTCGAGATATTTAAGAGCCTTTTCAACTAAGAATAAAAATAAATAAATTATCCATATTTCTGTTGGATGAGCTGAACTGTGCCCTAGAGCAAGCAGCGAAACTCCAGCTAGAGGGGAGCTGACTTTGATCCGCGGGGATAGAGCCTGTGCAGAGAGGGCACTGGGGAGAATTATGTAATAATATAGTGGTTGTATCATTAGAGTAGTATCAGCAGTAGCGCATCTGAAAAAGGCAGCGGCAGTTAGTGAGGCCCTTCTGCAAGGGAAAAAAATTCAATTTCTACTGTCACTTCTATCGCATTCGGGGTAACAAAATGAGGACTAAATAATGAAATAACTTCTAGGAATTTAATCCGAAGAACTGCAATATTTAATTATGATTATGTCTTTGTGTGACAATTGACCTGGTCAGCATTTAGAGTTGTAAGCAGGACGTTTCCATTCTTTGTCTTGTGAAGATGAAGGAATATAGGCTTTTTCTTTTATTGATAATATCTTTTTGCTTGTTATTAATATCTTAAACCATCCAGACTTCTGTCTTCAGTATCAAGGTGATTACCCGAAATGAAACCAAGAATCAACAAATATATTTTTTTATTTGAGATTATCCTCTCAAGAAAGATTACTAGAAAGACGACATTAAAATAAAAAACCTGAACAAAATCTAAATCTGGCATTAAAAAAAAATTATTATAAACAGTGGAAATACAAATAACATATATATAAGGTTTTATGTATAAAATCTTGATATGGTAAATAGAAAAAGAGTTAATACAGGGAATATTAGGAAAACAAAAGGAGCATGAGTTTGTAGCCCTGTGACACCACCTGTAGAGGTCTCCATGATTCTAATACAGACTCAAAGATTCTTGTTTTTTTACTTTAAGCATTCATCCAGCGCAGCCTAAAACAGTTAAGTGGTTCTAGCTTAGCTAGTTCAGGAATAACAATGGTAAGCCAATGAAATACCTCATCGCTTCAGATACAGACTCTCCCTGTTTTTTCTTCTCCGGTTCACTGAATTTGAAATTATTTTCTCAATACTGTTATACCTTGAAAGGAGGAGGAGAAAATACCTTTCCCCTTGCTCCCTGTGGCCAGGTGGAGCCTGGTCCCAAGGTTGGCAGATGGCATTTTCAACCCCAGCAAGCACATTGAATCCGGTTGATTAAAAAGATCCATATGTGACCTGAGCTTAATCCACTGATTTCGCTACCAGCCATTTCTACTTTTCCTTAATAAAAATTAGGACAAAATACGTGAAGTACCATGATACTACATATTGTAATGGGATGTGCTTACCAGAGAATCTTGCACACCATAAATTGCAGGGAAACAAAAAGTCAGACTTATCTGTCACTTCTGCAAGTGGCAACTAAAAATACCTTTACGAATGTAATGGAGTTAGGGAGCTCTCCTGGTTTTTAATTTACTTGCAATAATTCATTAGCATACACTTTAACCTTAATCGCCAGTCCCCACAGGATTCGTATGCTGTGCCAAAACAGATTTCTCATAGGCAAAATTAATTTTCTACAAATAACTTCCCTATTTTTTCCTAATTCAGGAGCACCAGAAGGTAGCACAGCTTTGGTGATTTGATCTCGATACATAAGATTTCAGCACTCGTTTTAGCCGGCATTCTTGTGTATTGAATTTTCTTTTCTAGGCTGCTAAATATTGGGTGTGACTTCGAGGAGGATATGATTCATTTTGATGGAACAGCTTCTAGGTATCTGTATTGGTGCTTATTAATTACTTTAGCAGAAGTGTTTTGTTCCTTCAGTTCCTCTTGAGGATTAAATACCACATAACATATGTTAGATTTTGGCAATCTTATGTTTACAGAAGTTTAAAAAATATTTTGAGCAGTTGTGCATGAAATTATTTAATATCCCTCATGAGAGGAAATGCTAACAATGTTAAACCCAAATACGACTGCTTTCTATGAATACTCTTTTCATATCTCTTGAGAAAGTGCTGAATGGAATATGAAATTTCCACACTACTTTGAGCTCTAGAAAATCGAGCCAACAACGATACCTGAGAACAAATATTGAGGGAGAGAGATGTAATGCTGAAAACAGCTGAAAAATCCATATATTGGCCCAGTTACAGTCCCTAAGTAGGAAAAAAAGAATTGTTAAACAAGTGCTACCTGGTCTTTTCTTTCCAGCACTGATATAGTACTGTCTTCCTCTGGTGAGAGGTTTAGGGGACTGGAGGAAAGAGTATTGTCTCCTTCTGTATCAAACTTTGGAATTGTACCTTGTCTCTCAGGTTCTTCCTTTCACCTACTGTTACTTCCACTGCTGTTTTTTATAGGGGACAACCCCCCTTCTAAAAGCAGAAAGCTGTCTCCCGTTTACTTCCACCTGGCTTCCTAGATACGTCACTCCCAAGACTGATAATTTCCCTTCCCAAAGTTCTTTGGTAATTTTAAAGTCAAATATACAGGTGAACTCTTTGCATCCTCACCGCTAGCAGCAGTTCACACATGCTTAATTGCTTTGGCGTCATTTCATGCTTTCTGCTGCTGCATTTCAGGTGAGTTTGCAGTGTTCCCCCACTCCTGTTTCCTCCACCCCAAAAACCCAAGTATGAGACAATTTTTGTAGCCTAACTTTTTCTGCATTCCTTTTGTCACAAAATCATTTTTCTTCAGAAAGCAATAATAATTTCTGAGTGTTATCTTCTGGTTTACATATACCTGAAAAAGGGCATTACTTATTATGGCCACCTAAGATTCACTTACTCATTTAAACCCAATGGCGAACCTCTAAAGACAGAGGCTGCCTGACTACTGGTCCTCTTGCTGTGACTTTTATTACATTTTCCTTAATCTGCCTCATTCAGCCCCATACAAAGAGGTGCTTCAAAGCACATGGGGCATAAACATCCTTCTATTTTTACCCGCAGGCCTACTTAGGGCTACTTTTTGGAGACTGGAATGGGACTTGTGGACAGAGAGCTTTATCATGGAAGGAGAAAGAGCTACAGAAGAGATTTCCCTGTATGATGAGCAACTGGTGACCAACTGAACCAGGATGGGTGTTAAAAGTAAGTGTGATCAGTCCACTTCTAAAGCCTTTTCTTGCCCTTCTCAAGAAATTCCCCTTTCGCATTCCTTTCTTCTTGTGTTTTCACTGAGCAGCAAACTCATCTCCCATCTCCCAAGTCTCTTTCCTCCTGTATTCCACACAATTACTTCTCTGTCACTGCCTCAGAGGTGAATGCTGTCCATATGGCATAAAACTTTAATGACTCTCTAGATGTCTATTTCTAAACTGTATCATTACAGAACCAAGCAGCTTATTTCAGTGAAAACTAATCAAATGCACGATGTTCTTGGTACCTATCGTCCTGAATCCTAACCTAAATAGTAACCAGAGCGAAGTGTTCTTTTGACTTCACATGGGACTGAGGAGGCCTTTCAAAATTAAATACTTTCCTGTGAAAAAGCGACTTTGCTCAGTAGATTTGACGCTCTTCTGATCTGTGAGGTCAAGTCCCTCCCTTCCCAAATTCTTGTGGTACAGCTAAATCGCCTTGTATCTCTTCATAGCTGTTGTTGTAGGACTAACAGTGTCAGATCTTTGAAGATCTCTAAATGTGAAAGCTTAAACTGAAATCTTTATTTGGTTATATCCTGATTAATACCTCCTCCTCAGTAGCAGTGGTTCTGCTGGTTGTACTAGCATAGAGTAAGAGGATTCATTTCTACTCTTAAGTGACTGTATTAGTTGTCAAAACCTATCTGAATATTCTAAGTTTGTTCTTTAAAGTAACTCAAAACTGGAAAATCAGAATTGCAGGAAACCGGCAATGCCTGAGTGGACTTTTCTATAGCTTCTGACATTAAAAAGGTAGGACATGAAGGTCTCTCTCTTTGTGATGTTTTCCAAAATTGCTTCAGATCATGGTATCCGTTGTTCACCCTTACAGCGCGATCGTGAGGAGCTGCAAGGATTTATTTAATCTGAAGTGCAGGAGCAAGATAATTGTAAAAATTCCTATGAATTCTAAGTATTTTCACTTTTTTGTTTTAGTGCCATGCCATTCACCTGTTTCTTCTTACAACTCTGATATTTTTTTACATGGATGCAATACTTCAGCTGTGCAGTGTCTCAGCCAAGTCTCTGGGGAGGAAAAAAGAAAATGGCAAAAACAAAGGATCACGAAACTTTACATTTTGAGCACGCTTTCAGTAATTTAACACAGTCATTTCATTTTTCTGAGTGTACAGCAAGAGCTATAATAAAATGAGTGATAAAAGGAGCTTCAGATTTTTATCTGATTGCTCAATAATTAGATCAAACTGTTACAGAAATCAAAGTCAACATGAGACTTGATACTCAAGAGGAAAATGGGTAGCCACTGACAGTTGGACTTGATGATCTTGAAGGTCATTTCCAACCTTGATGATTCTGTGATTCTAACCAGTTGTATCTCAAATTAAAATAGTAACATCCAAGCTGCAGTGCAAGGCAGGAAATACCTTACTACTGGTTATTATATGAGTGAAAGACAGTGACTGAGAATGCTCTGGGGTCTACATCAGGTTTTGCGAGGGCTGTTGGTGGTATGAGAATGTCCGTGTTGGTGCTGGCAGCTACAGGATCCCACTGAGCTTTGCAGGGGTTTTCTCAGACGAACCTGCTCTCAAAAATACATGTCCTTCACTTCTGTGTCCCTTGCAGCTCTTGGTGGTGTGACTCGTAACACTCATACTGGCTTGCTGGAAAGAAAATTTCTTCCCCTGATCTCACAGTGAGACTCTACAAGGATTTTTTTTGATAAAATATTGTCCTTTTTCTCTCTCTAATGGCAGTTCCCTTGCATTGTCTCCGTGGGTTTTGGAATGATATAGCTGAAAGTGTTGGATTTCCTCTATTGGATGAGGTTATTTTCCAATTTAGTGTTTTTTTGGCTTTTGTTCTTTGGCCTTCAGAAGGAAAATAATTTGTAGACAAACATGTGCACCTGGTGCTAAAACAATAGCTACTAATACATTTATAAAAAGGATGGAACTGGAACCCTCCTACACGAGGTTTCCAGGAAAGCAGTCAGCCATGACTTGCTCCACGCCAACAAAATAACTGTTTTGTTTTGTTGTTTGCACTTACAATGGTTGGTGAAAGCTTTTCCCTTTTTTTTTTTTTTGCACTGAGTTTAATTACAAACAGAACACAGAAATAGTATTAAAATTTCTTAATGCTGGTAGAGGCAGTAGCTGAAGACAATCATGAAGAAATAAAATTACTTTTTCCTAAAATAGTGTAAATTTTACTTTGGAGGAAAAAATAAAGGTGAAAGCCCTTTGTTATTCTGCTAGAAAGAGCAAAATTTTCTGCAGTTATGTATCAAATAGACTAGTATTGTGGAAGTGATTGAACTGTAAGTATAATTCTGTGATCAGTATCATTATGCCTTTGTCAGAAAATTTTAAAGCACGTTACATTAGCATGTGAACACAGTCTACCGACTGCACTTGCAAGTCTTCTGGGTTTATGCATTGAAATAAAGTTCAAGGTGAAAGTCATAATGCCACATAATTTATTTTAGGTATTCTGGATATGACATCTAATATTTTCACATCAAAATTTGAATATTGGTATCATTTGTATTTTGCATGCAGTTTCCTATCACATCTCTCTAATTTTAGCTGAAGTCCTACTCAAAAGCTGAATGGTGGTGAAACTCGGGTTGAATATTATTTAGAATATTTGCTTATGTTTTCATTTTGCCTTCTTCTTGAGCTATAAAACAATTATCTTCAAAACATAATCAGTAAAGACTGGTAGAAGATCGACAAAAAGGTATAAAAACACCATGAGAGACATATGATGAGTGGGTGGGTTTTCTTCAGAGTCCATCTGTAAAACTTTTTTTTTTTTAAATGGCATTCCACAAATATTTGTTAGAAGGAAAGATTGTGTCTGAGGTGTTCAGAGAAGATAGTTAATGGAGTTGTGACAATTAACAGCAACGGGGGTATTTTTCCAAAGACTATATATTGAAATCCCAAAAGATCAGTGTGTAAGAAAGTACTAGCACCTTGAGAAAAATAAGTCAATAGAATTGGGAAGACTAGAATTAATTCCTTGATCCATTAAAGTATTTCAGCTTATATTTAACTAAACGTAGTGGACCACTATATGGGATTTTTTTTTAAAGGAAAATGTGCTAGATATTAAGAACATCCTACAGATCTAACTGAAATTCATTCCTCTACATGAATAGTCTTCAAACTTGACATGACTATAATTCCATCACGTATCCTTTTTCATTTTATTCTGTGTCCTGGTTTGGGTTAGAACAGGAAATTCTGTTCTATGACTTTTATTTTTCAGCTATGTCTGTCTGAGCTTAGCAGCGTGTTTACAGACAGAGTCTGCTTCTAGCAGTGAGAACGCTCCATGTTTATAGTTAGTACCAAGGATTGGTGTGCAAACCAAGGTCACTGCTAGATTTTGTGTACCACATGGGGGGTGCAGAAAAGTAAAGGCTGCACCTTCAGGGAGGAGCAAGCAGGACAGGTGACCCTAAATAGCCAACGAGGTATTCCATCCCATATACGTCATATTCGGTATAAAGCTGAGGGATCACGAGGGTCTCGGCCCTTCTCTCTTGGCCCTGTCACCATTTTGCCCTTGGTCTTTGGCTGCTCTCTCAGCTCAGGGACTCTTCCTCGCTGGGTTTGGCCTTGGCAGCTTCAGCTTTGCCCTGAGGCCTCCGGCCCCGGTCTCAGCCCCCGGCTCAGGCCTTGGCTGGGCCCCAGGTTCTGGGCCGCATCCCTGAATCCAGCTCCCGGTTCCCGGCTGCTGCTGGGCCCTTCCACAGCATCAGTGGGGACGGGGACGGATTTACCATCAGGGGGATTTGGTTTGATACTGGTTTTATACATATCTGTATATATTTACCTTTTATTATTACTGTTATTATTGTTTTCATGTTTTAGTAAAGCTGTTCTAGTTCCCTTTCCTAATCGATAAGTCTCTCTCCTTTCTTTCCTTTCTTCCCTTTTTGGGTGGGGAGGGGGAGAGAGCGTTCTGGTGCAGATTTGGGGGGGTGCCTTGACCCCAAACCTTGACATTCTGTCACCATTTAAGTTTTGGAATTACTTGCCAAGTATCAGCATTGAAAAGTTGACACTATCAACACACCTTGTGTATTTTCTTTTTTATAGTTGAAACAGAATAAAGTGAAATGGGATTGTGCTAAATGTCTGTAGAGAAAATTTAGAAAGATACTTATAAAGAGGTTCTTTTCAAACTCTGATACACTCAATGAGACTATTTTACAGAGGCATAATAACAAAATTTGAAAGGTTTGTTCATAATCCTACCATGCCCTATAACGTTCCAACAGGAAATTAAAATTAAGAGGTGTTTAAGGGGTTTTCAGGAATATTCAGGAGTTCTTCTAAAGCTGAAAATACCTTCCCAAACTGTCACTCATAGTAGGCCTTCTGCAATTCTGTAGAAGTGAAATGTAGCTACTCTTGCTCCACCTGTCAGAGTTGGACTGTCTCATGTAGGTGTGATAGTGCTATTGGGACCTGTTGCTGAAGTCATGTCTTAGGAGGGATGGATGGTTATTCTTTCTGCATGTCAAGAAGAGGCCCCTAGTGCCTTAGCAGCCCTCAGTCTAGGCTTCAGCCACTTAATGGAGTCAACATGCTATAAAATAAGACTAGATGCTTTAAGGAAAAAGAGGACTAGTGGAGTTCTAACAAGGGATGGAGAAGCCACGGTGAAGAGGAACAGATGTATGAAAATTAGGGAGCACTAAATTAGGAAGGAATACACTGGGACAAAGGTGCAAAGTAAAGGGAGTGTGGAATATGTATTCTGGAACTTTCACCAGTTGGGAACAAGGACTAAGAAAGGGGAAAGCTGGAATGAAAACTTGAAAGGAACATGCTAGTAGGAGACTAGAGCTTCTGGAGGCCACAAGTCAGGGTCGAAATATATTTCTTTGTGATCAGGGGAGGAACAGGATAGTGAGTGAGGGGAAACAAATTTCAGCCAGGATGAGGAAATTGATCCAGCAAGTGTGAGTGGGGATTAATTTTGTTTGTCTGTGGGTAAACCAAATCAATTCATAAAGACTCGATTGTGGGTTGAATTGATGCGGATGGTGCGTGCACTAAGTGGTGTTGAGTTACAGAGGGAGATATTTGAATATGTATGTCAGCATGAGGGGAATTGACTTTGACTGTGGAGGACAAAGTGACTTGAGAATTGATTTTTGTTGTGGAAGGAAATTGATCCAGAGAGAGAGGGAAAATCAGTTGGATTTGTGTGTAAGGAAAGCTCCAACAATGGTAGAAAACTGACAACAGGAGAAATGGTCTTTAAATTTGATCGTGACATGATTTTGGACATGATGTTTGTAGTAGTTGGTATGTCCTGCATGAGATAAGTTTATACGTTCTGTTCTCTGAGATGACACTAGTAAACTTCCAATCAGAAAATCAGGAATTCATGTTTGAGGCTTTGGAAAGCAGCATTTTGGAAAAATTTTGGCCACAAATTTAATTTAGGAGTGCTAATGCAAAGACAACGAGTACATCTGAGAGCTGTAGTGCTGGGCTTTAGATTTCTAGTAGTGAATGTGAGAAGTGTGTGTGGTGTTTTAGCTCACCAAGTGGAACAAAGATTTTAAATAAAATTAACCAGAGGTGGTAAACTCCATAGGTAGTTGTCCTTGAAAATCTTGATCCTGCTTCTGATTTATTATTGCAATAAAGACTGACTGGGCTGTTTGAGCTGTGTTGATTTGCATCCAGGAAGCTTAAATGTTGGTTGGGACAAGGCAAAAGTAGAACCGAAGCAGGAAAACACAGGTACCAATAGACATATTTGCTGCTATCCTTCTAAGCAATAGTAAGAAAGCTGATATACTGGACAAACTAAGATATTCAGAGGTCTATTTAACAATTGATAGAGTAAACTGTTGAAAATTGACTCGCTCATTTTGAAAAATTATCCAATAACTCCAGTTTAGTTGAGCTAAAACCATATAACTGAGATTGGTCTTCAGGGAGTGTAGTTATGAACACCTGTAATATTCTATTCTGTAAAAGATCAGCAATTTATTAGCAACTTGTTGAGTCCAAATTTTAATTTATTTTTATGCCGTTACAAAGCTGACGTGCTGATTTATTTAATGTTTCTGTTGACGTTCCCAATGAAAGGGAGGTCAGTTTAGTCAAGGCTGAAAAATTCAAAATGAAAAAAAAAAATCATTTAAGCGAGTTTACTACAGTGCCAACCATTGTGTTGCTTTTTAGTTGACAACATTCAGTGGCACCTGGCAGAGATCTTTCCTTCCTGCCATCAGAAATGATTTTAGTGTTTGGATCTGGCTGTCAGCCTCAGGTGGGATTTGCTACGTCCTTCTTGAAGGACGATGTGGAGAACTGTGGGCCTGGACAACCTGACCTTGGGCCTGAAGAAGACTATGGAGAAAGTCTTCATGGAAACTCAGTTTTCAAGTACATGATGGAAGGGGTGAGGAGGGCAAGTCAGTATGAGTTGAAGAGGAGTAAATCCAACCTGACTCCTTTCTGTGCTAAAATAACAGCCTCTCTGGACTGTTAATTACAGAATATCGTAAGTCTGTTGGAGGTTCGTTTGGCTTTTTTTTACTGTTGAGTAAATATCAGTATTCCCTTGGACACTATTGAAGACTAACTAATAGGGTTTAGTAACTATTTTATCAACAGATTTCATGCTAGGCTTTTTATTATCAATATTTTTTTCTCTACAATGTTAGCTTTTTGGTGCTTTAGTAATCCATCACACAACTTGAATATTCTGTTGCTGTTACCTACCACTCATAGGCGTTCGCTGAATTAAATATCTAGTAAGGGCGCACTTTTTTTAAAGTTAGCTAACTAATAGAGTACCCTTCAGTTTATCTGGGGAAAATATACATATATTTAGCTCTGAGTGTATGAATAGTTCATGGTTTTAGCAAGTGAATATACCCCCAAGCATGAGCAAGGTCAGCATCCTTTTTTTGACACTGAACTGTAATGCAGGAAAATTTCATACATAGAGATTGTGGAAAGTTACACTTCTGCAAGAGCTTATGAAACAAAAATAATAATTCTGCTTCAGAGCAAAAAATATCTCAAATATTTTGCAGAAAGGCAATCGTTTCAAAGCCAAAATGTAGCTGGAACCCCAACTCTTAAAAAATAGATAGACTAAACAGTTTAAAAAACACAGTGTTATTCAGACAAATTACACAGCTCATAAATACTGTCATTGTCAGAAATTTTGCTGTCCTTTTCCGTTTCTCTCACTAGTCTTGCTATTATTTTTTGTCTGCCTGGATTACCTTAGTTTATTCTCCGACAATTGGTCTGCAATAAAACTTTTTTTCTTTAAAGTATAATGGCAAAAACATAGGGAACCAACTCTTAAATACTTAAATGCACATTTAGTGATTCAAAACCAAGCAGCTCACAATTTTAGTCAGAGCTTAAGTGATGGCGGGTGGACGAGTTTGTCACATTACACTTAGCTTTTAGTGCTTGAGTTCAACAGATAATAAAGATAGAAGTTAACATATGCCGGTTCCAAGTTCAGGAAACCTAAGAAGAGGCTCAGAACAGGCTGGTTTTAAACAAAAAGGGATAAAATTGAAATAAGAAAGGAAGTAAATTTTTTTCTAGATTTTTTTTTCATTAGGTAATATATGGGATGTAACAGGAAATATATAGGATGAAATAAATCACCAGTAAAAGACAGTGTAAGATTTTTGCCATAGTTTAGAGGTCTGTGTGTTACGTGGTATTTTTTAAATATTAGGTGCTTAACTGCCTGCATGAGAAATAACTATCATTTATTGCCATTTCACATTTAAACTAAATTAGGAACTGTAGCCAAAAAAATATTACTCCGGGGTTTATGCAGTTGTGCCTAAATCCATGCCGATGTATTTTACCCTATGAACGTATCAATTTAAAACGGGTTTATCTCCTGCTTGACAATTCTTAATAACACAATAGCCCGCTCTTGTATCCCCTTTCCATCCATTAGTCAATATATCCACAGCAACCAGCAATAACCCAGCAGCAAAAAGCATCCTTAAGTTCTTTAAAATCTCCCACCTGAATTGCCATAGCCAGGAAAAACAAATGGGCCCAAATATGTGTGGCTCTGGTTTTAAAACTGCTGAGCACCTGCAGCTTCATCAGAAGGTGGTGGATGTCAGCACTTCACAGTTTAGTCCACCAAATTAAAAATATTAACCACGTGAAATCATAAAGACTGCAGTAATCTCTGTCAGGGATGGTGCTTTACCAGGAATCCATTCGTGATTTGGGATGGTTTTTATGCCATTGCAACTCGTTATTTTTGTGGCTGCTTGTTCCACGTGTTGCTCGATGGGGTAGGTGGCCCTGGGGGGATCCAGCTGGCTTGTGCTGTTAAGGGTACATTGGCTCTAGAGCCAACAGCAGTCGTCTGAACAGCTGTGAGGAGCTGTGGGATCTTCCCTAGAAACAAGAGAGATCAATGGTTGTGATTTTTTTTTAAGGTATGGTTTTGGTTTAAAATGTGGCTTTGAATGAAGCGCATGCTACTTAAGCCCAGTCCTGTGCACTTTTTCTTTTCCTGAGGCTTGTTCGCATTTTGAAGGCTGTCATCCCAAAGAGTGCTGACAGAACTTGGGGAAAAAAGGCAGGGTGGTATTTTTCCAGGATGGGTATATCTGCAGCTTTTTGTAGCCTTTTATATGCTTTCAGAGAGTAGCTGTGAGCTTGCATTTTTGTATCAGGTTCGCAGAGGACATTACTTCCTCATAAAAAATAATTACATTTAAAACATGTCTGGAGAGTCTGGTTGGTATGTTCTAGTGCTGTCTTCCTTGGTAATGTTTAGTAGACAGTTGGACTTCATGATCTTGAAGGTCATTTCCACCCTTAATTATTCTATAATTCTGTAACCCCCCATCACTTTAGTTTCTCTCCATCCTCCTGATCCAGAATTTCCCTACTCCTACCCATTTTCCTTAAGCAGCAGAGCAGGACTCAGTGGGGCTGTGCTTGTTTCTGAACTCTGTTATATGTCTTGATTACCTGCTTATTTCTGTTTGAAGACCTTCCTGCTGCTGAGGAAATTTGGCTTTCTTTCCATCTCTCCATTTCATGACAGTTCTAGAGTAATAATTCTCTTTGAGGTGGTTCATATTTAGTTAAAATTGGGCAGTGACTTCAACCTTATCAGGGCCTGGAGGAGGGGGAAAGGACAGACAAACAGACATGATTATCCTGTGCCACTTGTGAAACCACCTGGGGGTATCAGGTAGTACCTATGTAGAGTGAGAAAGACCTGAAGGCTGGTCCGCTGAGCTTGGGATAGGAGGAAGATGGGCAGATGATGTGATATTTTATCTGAATAGCCTCAGATTTTAGAGATAATACAAGACATATGCTTTGGGGTAGAGACTTTTTAGTGCCCCATATTTTGTAAGAATTGAATTCACTTGAAAAGATGTGCTCCATTCCAGTAAGTCCTGGTGTTAGAACATGGTACTTATGGAAATGTAGAATTGGAGGCTCATACCGAAAGGATTTACAGAATTCTTATCCCTTTACTGTTGCTCGGTGTTATCGAAGAAGTTTATTTCAAAGTGATAGAACTGGGATTTTCCTAGAAATAAGTCTGTAATGAAATCCTCTATTAACTGTTCACAGTTATGCGGGCAAACAAGTATATTAAATAAGAATATGTGCTGGGTTGGGGGTTACTTTTCTGTGCACTTTTCAATTGAGCAGCCTGAGCATTTTAACAACCTTCCTACTGCTATATGACACCTTAATAATACTATTTAAAAGCCTTTCAATTGTTATTTTTGATGCTGGGTCTAGAAACATGGATGTCTACCTCCCTCTCTGCCTCTCTCTATTTCTCTCTCTGTAAACATATCCCTAGTTTCCCAGCAGGTTCAAACACAGATGGCTGCCTTATTGCGACAGAAGCAAAAATGCTACATTAATGTTTAAAGAGATTAAAAATCCTCTTGGCAGCAGTGGCATATGTTACCAGTTAATTGTAGCACTGGAAGCTTCCCTGCTGTTTTAAAACATGGACTCATTTTACTTGCTTTCTGCAGAGCAGTATGAAATGTCAAATTTGTTGGTATAAGTTTTGAATCCAGTCTGACAAAAATGAGTCATAAAGACAATGTTGTTGTCCTATCTAACATAGTTTTTGAATCCAAATAATGTTCTACTGCTCTGCCAGCTCTGGCAGAAAGCTGGCTCCCTGCTCTCCCCCAACGATCATGTGCATACTTCATGATTTCAGCAAAGGGTGTTCACGTTTGGAAGGCAATTTTTAGCTTTTCACCTGCATTATTTCAGATTATTGTCATGTTGGCCAAAGCAGGCTGCTTGTTTAAATTACTTTTAAGATGTAACGCTAGCTTTTTTTGGCACAACCTCCAGTTGGAAGCAGAATAGTCAAACCCACCCTGTGGTAGCCTGCTAGCAATGAGCGGTTTTGTTGTGTTGAAGACATTTTTAACTGCCGTGGTCAGGTGATTAGCGCACTGCTGAGTAACATCATTCTTTCCAGATCCCTAGCCACAGATTAATAATTCTCAGTAGTGCATTGCTGACAGTGGGCAGCTACTTTTGGACGGGAGAAAGAAATAGGAAAAAATAATTTGAGAAGCTGAAAACTCATGTCATTTCTCACTTTAAATTTTGTTGCCATTTTTGGAGTTTCTCCAGTTCTCCTTAAATCGGGTAGCAGCTGTCACATCAGATATACATTAGGATAAAACAAAGGGCTTGGGCTTCCTAACTAGCCTTTAAAGATCAAGCACTATGAACAGAACACCTTTGCTTCAGAAAGGCTGCTGATAAAACTTCATGTGGCTACACTACGTGGTGTCGCATCACCCCGTGTGCATTTTAACTAGAGCTGCACAGGCTTTATCAGGCTTAAGGATCCTGGAAAGTAATTGTGGCATAAATATATTCTCATGTTGGAAAGGTAAACAAAATTTAGCGTCACATATTGCCTGTGATCTTTTCTACTATTTGTTCTTTGCCATATGTGCACATTAGGTTTTACAGACAAGTCGACGTGATCTCTGCCCCGAGGGGTTTACAGTCGAGATTAAATATCACATGGAGATGAGATGTTCTTGTTGGTATTCTCAGCAGAGAAGGCCAAGGGTACGGTAGGCATGAACTATCTTTGCTTGCCTGAAAACCACTTTTCAAATCAAGGCTGAAGCACATCAATAGGAGGGAGAGCTCCTGATTTCTTTAGAGGGCTTCTGACTGCACAGGACTTACCTGATATCTGTTTCTACCATAAATATTGACACTTTCCAAAATCCGTGCAAACTGAGATAGTTTTCTCTACAATTCCTAAGGTGTGCATTACCTGTTTGGGCAATCAGGATTTCCAGATTACAGCATTAGCCATGTTTACATCACTATTACTTGTGACAAAAATGACAGTAATATGAAAATTAAATGTTGTATTGAAGGAAAAAAACACTTGTGGACAGAGTCCTGCAAATTATCTTAGTTTGTTACATTTTGCAGGAAGCTTAATCAAGTCAATAATTGCCAAGAAAGTGCTTTTACAAGACATTGATTTATACTGGGGTTTCTTTAAGAGAAAGGTTCCAGCTAACTTGAATAGCATGATGTAAACATATTAGAAATAGTAGTTCGGAGAAAGCTTTCAAGGCTCAAAATATTATTTGTGTCTGGGACATACAAATGCTGCTCACACAGAAAACTAAGAAATAATAGCAACTTCTTTCAACTTCTGCTGGAAACCTTTAACTGTAGACGGCTTTCCAGCAAGACACTGAGAATAAATAGTAGGAAGAACCCTTGGACAAGAAAACATGGACTTGTGTTTTATTGTTTGTCTGATTTGGAAGCAGTAACTTCAGCAGCAGATTGATAACGTGATTTGTGACATCAAAGAGTGCCAGCTGAGCTTGGGATTCCCTTGTTACCCCTTGTAGTTTTAGTGGAGCACAGGTCAAAAACTTGGTTTATGTCAAGCAGTGTTCTGACACATCAAACTTAAATTAAAAAGTAGATAATGGACACATTAGAGATGAGGCAAGTGTCCTCTTTGGCTGCATATTTCTTCCTCTTTCTCTGCTGTCCTTTGTAGTAATGTCCTTAACGCATCATTTTTGTGATCAGTCTCATTACTCCCACTTCA